>PVIA01010589.1:11298-50797 GCA_004024845.1 Tonatia bakeri
AAATATTCCAAGCAATGAGAACCAGAGGCCTGCAGCCAAGGCTACTTTACCCAGCAAGGCTCTCAATCAAGATAGAAGGTGAAATAAGAAGCTTCCCAGACAAAAGAAGTCTAAAAGAATATACCTCCACTAAGCCAGCTCTGCAGGAGATACTAAAGGGTCTGATTTAAGGAAAGGAAGGAAAAGAGAAAGAGAGAGAAGAACACACGTACATAAATGGCAATGAATAAGTACCTATCAATAATAACCTTAAATGTAAATGGATTAAATGCTCCAATCAAAAGACATAGAATAGCTGAATGGATAAGGAAACATGACCCACACATATGCTGCCTACAGGAGACCCACCTCAGGATAAAAGTCCTGCACAGGCTGAAAGTGAAGGGCTGGAAACAAATTTTCCAAGCAAATGGACAGGAAAAAAAAGCCAGGGTAGCAATACTCATTTCAGAGAAAATAGACTTCCAAAAAAGGGCCATAAAGACAGACCCAGAAGGTCACTTCATAATACTCAAGGGAAGAATCCACCAAGAAGAGATCAATATTGTAAATATATATGCTCCCAACATAGGTGCACCCAAATACATAAAGAAAATCCTAGGGGACTTTAAGAAAGATATTGACAGCAACACAATTATAGTGGGGGATTTTAACACCCCACTCTCAAAAATGGACAGATGTTCCAAACAAAATATCAATGAAGATATCGTGGCATTGAACAATACCCTAAATGAGATGGACTTGACTGATCTATTTAGAGCCCTCCATCCCAAAAAAGCTAAATACGCATTCTTTTCAAATGTACATGGAACATTTTCAAAGATAGACCACATGATAGGGCACAAAGCAAGTCTCAACAAGGTCAAGAAAATCGAAATCATACCAAGCATTTTCTCGGATCACAAGGGAATGAAACTAGAAACCAACCCCAAGGAAAAAAACCCAAAACACTCAAAATCATGGAGATTGAATAGCATGCTATTAAACAATGAATGGGTCAAGAATGAACTAAAGGAAGAAATCAAAAAGTTTCTGGAAACAAATGAAAATGAACTCACAACAACCCAAAACTTATGATACACAGAAAAGGCAGCATTGAGAGGGAAGTTCATAGCGATACAGGCATACCTAAAAAAGATAGAAATATTTCAAACAAACAGCCTAACCCTACACCAACAAGAACTAGAGGAACAACAACAAAGACAGCCCAGAGCAAGTAGAAGGAAGGAAATAACCAAGATCAGAGCAGAATTAAATGACATAGAGACTAAAAGCACAATTCTAAGGATCAGTGAGTCCAGGAGCTGGTTCTTTGAAAAGATAAACAAAATTGACAAGCCTTTAAGCAGACTCATCAAGAAAAAAAGAGAGAAGACCCAAATATACACAATCAGAAATGAAAGAGGGGAGATTACAACCGACACCACAGAAATACAAAGAAGTGTAAGAAACTACTATGAAGTACTGTATGCCAAGAAATTTGAAAACTTAGATGAAATGGACAAATTTCTAGAAAAATATAATCTTCCAAAACTCAATGAAAAAGAAGGAGAAAACTGGAACAGACCAATAACAGCAAAAGAAATTAAAGCAGTAATTAAGAAACTCCCAACACACAAAAGCCCTGGGCCAGGTGGTTTCACAGGAGAATTCTACAAAGCATTTAAAGAAGAGCTAACCGCTATCCTTCACAGACTATTCCAAAAAACCCCAAAAGATGGAAGACTCCCAAACTCTCTTTATGAGGCCAACACTATCCTAATTCCAAAACTAGATGAAGACACAACGAAGAAAGAAAACTTCAGCCCAATATCTCTGATGAACATTGACGCCAAAATCCTCAACAAAATTCTGGCAAATTGTATCTAAAAATACATTAAAAAGATCATCCACCATGACCAAGTGGGTTTCATCTCAGGCATGCAACAATGGTTCAATATTCGCAAATCAGTAAATGTAATATATCATATTAAAAAAGCAAAGACAAAAATCACGTGATCATATTAATAGATGCACAAAAAGCATTTGATAAGGTACAGCATCTATTCATGATAAAAGCACTCAGAAAAGGGGGAATAGAGGGAACATTTCTCAACATAATAAAGGCCATATATGAGAAACCTACAGCGAGCATCATACTCAATGGACAAAAACTAAAATATTTTCCACTAAGAACAGGAACAAGACAAGGCTGTCCATTCTCACCACTTTTATTCAATATAGTATTGGAAGTTTTAGCCACAGCAATCAGACAAGAAAGGGAAATAAAAGGCATCCAAATCGGAAAGGAGGAAACAAAACTGTCATTGTTTGCTGATGACATGATAGTGTTTGTAGAAAATCCTATAGACTCTACCAAAAAACTGCTTGACCTAATAAATGAATTTGGCAAAACAGTGGGATACAAAGTCAATATCCAGAAATCAAAGGCATTTCTCTACATCGCCAATGAAACAGCAGAAGCAGAGATCAAGGAAAAAATCCCATTTGAAATGGCAAAAAGAAAAATAAAATATCTTGGAATAAACCTAACCAAAGAGTTAAAAGACCTGTATTCAGAAAACTATATACCAGTGAGGAAAGAAATCGAGGAAGACACAAACAAATGGAAACATAGACCATGATCATGGATGGTAGAATTAATATCATTAAAATGTCCATACTACCCAAAGCAATTTACACATTCAAAGCGATACCTATTAAAGTACCAATGGCTTATTTCACAGACATAGAACAAACACTTCAAAAATTTATATGGAACCATAAACGACCCCAAATATCTACTGCAATTTTGAGAAAGAAGACTAAAGTAGGAGGGATCACAATACCTGACACTAAACTATAGTACAAGGCCACTGTAATCAAAACAGCCTGGTACTGGCATAAAAACAGGCACATGGACCAATGGAACAGAACAGAGAGCCCAGAAATAAATCCAAGTCTCTACGGTCAATTGATATTTGACAAAGGAGGCAGCGACATAAAATGGAGTAAAAATAGCCTCTTCAACAAATGGTGCTGGGAGAACTGGACAGCTATGTACAGAAAAATGAAACTAGAACACCATCTTACACCTTACACAAATATAAATTCCAGATGGATAAAAGAGTTAAATATAAACCGTGACACCATTAAAGTACTAGAGGAGAACATAGGGAGGAAAATCCCAGATATATCATGCAAAAACTTTTTACAGACATGTCCCCTAGAGCAAGAGACATAAAGGAAAGAATAAACAAATGGGACCTCATCAAAATAAAAAGCTTCTGCACTGCTAAAAAAACAGTATCAAAATAAAAAAAGAATCAACTGTATGAGAAAACATATTTGCAAATGATACCTCAGACAAGGGCTTAATCTCCAAAATAAATTAAGAACTTACACGATTACACTCTAAGAAGACAAGCAACCCAATTAAAAAATGGGCAAAGGACTTGAACACATACTTCTCCAAGGAGGACATACAGAAGATCCAAAATCACATGAAACGATGTTCAATATCGCTAGCTATCAGAGAGATGCAGATTAAAACCACAATGAGGTACCACTTCACACCAGTCAGAATGACCATCATAAGCAAAACAACAAACAAGTGTTGGAGAGGTTGTGGAGAAAAGGGGACCCTAGTGCACTGTTGGTGGGACTCCAGACTGGTACAACCACTGTGGAAAACGATGTGGAACTTCCTCAGAAAACTAAAAATGGATCTGCCTTTTGAGCTAGCAATTCCACTGCTGGGACTGTATCCTAAGAATCGTAAAACACCAATCCAAAAGAACCTTTGCACCCCCATGTTCATAGCAGCACAATTTACAATAGCTAAGTGCTGGAAGCAACCTAGATGCCCATCAGTAAATGAATGGATCAAAATACTATGGTACATTTACACAATGGAATTCTATGCAGCAGAAAGAAAGAAGGAGCTCCTACCCTTTGCAACATCATGGATGCAACTGGAAAGCATTATGCTAAGTGAGATAAACCAGGCAGTGAAAGATAAATACCATATGATCTCACCTTTAACAGGATCCTAGACAACAAAACAGTGAAACAAGCAAAATATAGTCAAAGACACTGTAATAGAGGACAGGCAGAAAGTGAGCAGAGGAGAGAGAAGAGGGAGTTTCAGGGGAAAAGGGGAAGAGTTTACAGAAACAAAGTTAAAAGTCACATGGATAAAAACTAGGGGGAGGGTGGTAATGAGAGGGAAGTTGGGAAGGAAGGGTGGGTGGGCTGGATTGGGAGTAAAGGGGACAAAACTGTACTTGAACAATGATTAAAATAATATTTAAAAAAAGACAGTTGAGTTTTGAGAGTTCTTTATATATTCTGTATATGAGTTGTTTGTCAGATGCATGGTTTGCAAATATATTCTCCTAGTCTGTATCTTGTCTTTTCATCCTCTTAGCACTGTCATTCACACAAGAAAAGTTTTAATTTTTATGAAGTCCATTTTTTCTTTTATGGGTCATGCTTTTGATGTCATGTCTAATAACTCTTTACCAAGTCATAGGTCCCAAAGATTTTCTCTAACATTATGTTCTAAAACTTTTATAGTTTTAAAGTTTACATTTAAATGAGTTAACTTTGATATAAAATGTGAGGTTTAGATTGAGGCTCATATTTTTGGCTATGGATAGTCAATTGCTCCAGCATCATTTGTTGAAAGATCTTTCCTCCATTGATTTGCTGTTAAGCTCCGTCAAAGTCAGATGTCTATAACTGCATGTGGTTGGGTTATCTCTTTTATTCCACTGATCTATGTGTCTATCTCTGTTCCAGTACCACACCATCTTCACTACTGTAATTATGTAATGTCTTGAAATTGGCTAGAGTGTGTCCTCACATTTTATTCTTTTTCAAAATTGCTTCAGCTATCTTATTTTTAATTTTAAAATTATATTTTATTGATTATGCTATTACAGTTTACTGATTTTTCCCTCTTTGCCCCCTCTCCACCCAGCACCCTCCACTCTCTCTGGAAATCCTCCCACCATTGTTCATGTCCCATGCATATAAGTTCTTCGGCTACTCCATTTTCTATACTGTACTTTACATCCCCAAGGCTATTCTGTAGCTATTTATTTGTACTTCTTTATCCCCTCACCTCTTCACTCATTCCCCACAAATCCAGCCCATCTGGCAACCATCAAAGCATTCTCCATATCCATGATTCTGTCTCTGCTCTTCTTGTTTGCTTAGATTGATTTTTAGATTCAATTGTTGATAGACTTGTATTTTTTGCCATTTTATTGTTCATAGTTTTATCTTCTTTTCTTAAATAAGTCCCTTCAACATTTCATATGATAATGACTTGGTGATGATGAACTTCTTTAATTTTTTTCTTGTCTGGGAAGCTCTTCCTCTGCCCTTTAATTCTAAATGATACCTTCGCTGGGTAGAGCAATCTTGGCTAGAGGTCCCTGCTTTTCATGACTTTGAAAATTTCTAACCAATCCCTCTAGCCTGCAAAGTTTCTTTTAAGAAAGGAGCTGACAGTCTTTTGGGAACTCCCCTGTAGGTAACTAACTTCTTTTCTCTTGCTGCTTTTAAGATTCTCTCTTTATCTTTAACTTTTGGTATTTTAATTATGATGTGTCTTGGAGTGGGCCTCTTTGCATCCATCTTGTTTGGGTCTCTCTGTACTTCCTGGAGTTGCATGTCTATATCCTTCACCAAATTAGGGAAGTTTTTTTACATTATTTTTTTCAAAAAGATTTCCAATTTCTTGCTCTTTCTCTTCTCTTTCTGGCAACCCTATGATATGAATGTTGGAACACTTGATATTGTCCCAGAGTCTCCTTACACTACCCTAGTTTTTTTTTTTATTCTTTTTTCTTCTTGTTGTTCTGATTGGTTGTTTTGTTTTGTTCTGTTTTGATATGTCCCAAATCATTGATTTCATTCTCAGCTTCATCCATTCTACTATTTTTCCCTGTAAGTTGTTCTTTATTTCAATTAGTATATCCTTCATTTCTCACTAGATCCTTTTTATGTTGCTGATGTCCTCACTAAGTTCCTTGAGTATCCTTATAACCAACCTCTTGATATATTTTTGCATCTGATATATTGCTTTTCTCTATCTTGTTTAGTTCTTTTTCTGGAGTTTTGATTTGTTCTTTCATTTGGACCGTGATTCTTTGTCTCCTTATTTTTTCAGTCTCCCTGTGTTTGTTTCTATGTATTAGGTAGAGCTGCTTTGACTCAATGTCTTGTTAGTGTGGCCTAATATAATAGATGTCCTATAGAGTCCAGTGGCACAGCCTCCTCTGTCACCCAAACTGGGTACTTGGGGCACACCCATTGTGTGGGCTTACACCCTCCTCTTGTTTGCCATTGGCAGATCAATGGTATGGATTTACCCAGGCCAGTACGATGCAAGGACTGGCTATAACCACTGACCACCATCCTTCATCCTCTGTGTAGGATCAGCTGTGCAGAGGCAGGGTGGTGGTGTTCTGGGTACTCCTTGTGCTGGGCTTCTTGTGCTTGGGCTTAGGTGAAGCCAAAGTGTGAATTTAGTCTAGCTGCTTCTAGTGCAGGCCTGGGGCTCACTGAGGCCAGCTGTTGCTTATTTGATAGGATTTAGGAGTTGTGAAGCATGAAGCAAGACCAGCCATTCATATGGAGAATCAGCTTGGGTGGGCCCATAAGTCGGGTCTGGAAGAGTCTCAGGGGATCTCCACTACAGTGCAAACAGTGTTAGCCAGATTTATTGCTGTCTCAGATTTGGCATCGGCTCACTGGCTCTGTGCAGGGAGGGTTCAGAAAAGAAACAATGGCCTCTGCTCACCTTGATATGAGATACTTCAGTTTCTCCCTGTATGCCAGTGATGCCTTTCAAGCTGCTACCCCGGTGCTGGAGCTCAGAGGGAGTGAGTCTGAGTAAGTGAGTCTGTGTGTGGGTTGTTTAAGAGGAACTGCTTTTGGCTCGAGCAGTTTCCTCCACAGACTGAATCCCTACTGATTTTTACAGCTAGAAGGTTTGGGGACTTATCTTCCTGGCACTGGAACCCTGGGCTGAGGGGCTTGGTGTGGAACTGGGACTTTTCACTCCTGAAATATCCCTCTTGAATTTTTATCCAGCATGAGTGAGTGAGAAACCAGCCTGTTCTGTCACCACCTGTCTGGATAGATGTGGTTTCTTTAATTCTGTAGTTGTTAGACTTTCATTCAACTTGATTCTGATGGTTGTGAGTTGTGGTTGTTCTATATTTTAGTTTTAATTTTGATGTGGTTGTGCAAAGAGGCGAGCCATGCCTGCCTACACTGCCATTTTGCCTGGAAGCCCCACTTTACCTATTTTAGATCCTTTGTATTTTCATATAAATTTTAGACCATTTTTGTTGATATATATGAAAAATCTTGATTGGATTTTGATATAAATTGCTTTAAACCTGCATACCAATTTTGGGAGAGTTGACCTCTTTACTAGGATGAATCTTCCAATTCGCAAACATAGTAACTCTCTCCATTTATTTAGATCTTTGATTTCTTTTATCAGTGCATTTTTAATAGTTTTTAGCATCTAAGCCCTAGACATGTTTATTTAGATTTATTCTTGCATATTTCATATTTGAAAAGTTGTAAATGGTGTTTTATTTTAAATTTTGTGTCAGTGTAGCCATTGCTAGTATGTAGAAATACAATTGAATGTTGTGTGTTGATCTTGTATTCTGTGACCTCATTGAATTGACTTACGAGTTCTAAGAAATTTTTTGTAGACTTCTTGTTATTTTATATGTATATTATTCCATCATTTGCAAATAAGGAGTTTTCTTTCTTTCTTTCTTTCCAATCTCTATCCATTTTTCTTTTCTTTCCTTGACTAATTGAGCTGGCTTGGATTTCCAGCTCTGTGTTGAATAATAGCTGTGAGAGCAGATATCCTTGTCATGTGTATTACTTTCTTGTGGAGGCTGTAATAAATTACCACAAACTTGTTTGGTTAGAGCAACAGAGATCTCTCACAGTTTGGAAGGCCAGAAGTGTGAAATCAGTTTCACTGAGGCAAAATCATCGTGTTGGCAGGACTGTGCTCTCTGTAGAGCTACTAGAGGAGAATCTGTTCCTTGCTTCTTCCAGCTTCTAGTGGCTGTTGGTATTCTTTGGCTTGTGGTCATATAACTCCAATTTCTAAGACCAGCATCTTCACATTATGTTCTCCTCTGTGTCTTGTCAAATCTCTCTTTGCTATCGTTTTATAACTATCATGTGATTACATTTACTGCCCACCCAGAGAATCCAGGATAATCTCTTCATCTCAAGACCCTTAAATTAATCACATCTGCAAAGTCTTTGTTATGTAAGATAACATTGATAGGTTCTACAGATTTGGACCTCATATCTTTGGGAGCTATTATTCCACCCACTATAGTCTTCCCTCTGCCCCCCAAAGATTCATATCTATCCCATACAAACTATATTCACCCATCCCAACATTCCTAAAACCTTCTACCTATTGTAGAGACAACCTAGATGTGTTGGAGGTGAAGAGCTGTGGCTGGTCATGACTGTGATAGACTCTTGACTTTTTGGAGAGGTGTCATGTACAAAAAGCTGGACAGTGACTCATCACTGCAGTGGAGTGCCCAGAAAGCCTTCTTTCAAAGAGGGGTTGAGACATGCTGGGCAGAGACCCTGTGTGTGCAGCTGCCCTGCCAACAAGGACAAAGGATTGAGGGCACAATTTGCTCCCACTTGGTACAGCTGGGCAGGTTGATCAAAAAGGTGCAAAGTGAGGTGATTTCTCAGCCCCAACTCAGTGCAGCTACATAGAGTGGAGAGTGTGGGCCACTGTATGCTGTGAAGGAAGTGGGTCAGGAACAATGCACCTGAGATTATTTAAAGCCAGACTGAGCCCCCTTCCCTAGTGAAACCATTGGGAAGGGAAGGTTGTGCCTAACCTCTACTTCCCGCAGGAACCAGGAAAGATCTCCAAAACTGGCACAACAGGCTTAACAACACTGCAGGGGGGCACTTCCACAAGAGAAAGACAACAGGAGGAAATCCTAAAAGGGCCCATTTTGAAGTCCTTGCAGGGAGACAATGTACACTGGGTCCTAGGGCCCAATTTCTCTAAGGCCATAAAAGCAGGCAGTTCAGAAAGTGATGCAAGAAAGGCAATTCAGGGCTCTGCTCAGTCTCGGCTCACACACAGAGCTGCCATCTACACCAAGCAGGAGAGAGCTGACACTCTTACACAGATTGTCCCCCACACCATGAAATAGACCATTATTTAATCAGAAACTAAACATTATTGGAAATAAGATGGGAAAGACTAAGATGGGAGGTATAGGGGCAGAGGGAATGCAACCACAATTTTTCCAGAATACTAAACAGTGCCTCCCAAGGGAGACAGAAGCCCACCCTCTCAATGCAACAGAAGCTCCCTCTAGAGGCAGGTGAAAGAGATACAGACTGTTGCCAGAAATTGGAGGACTCACCTTACACTGTTAAGCTTTATCACCTTAAACTGATAATAAACTAGAGATGGATTCAGAAAGAAGTCAGGTGAACAATCAACAGCTGAGATGAATTTCACCTCACTGTTCCTCAGAATTTGCATGTTTTTTCTCTTTCTTTTTTCCCTTTCACATAGCCTTTTAATATTTCTTTTTGTTCTTTAATTGTATCCCAATTAATTACTGCTCTTGGTCTTTTATTTTTTATTCTTTTTATTCAGATTATATATTTTTTCATATTATTGTTATTTCAAATCCCACATAGCCCCTTTCCCTGGTCTTACTCCATTTTTTCTTCTTCCCAACCTTTCTTATTGTTGTAAACTTTAGCTTCTCCCACATTACACCATGACCCTATTCCTTACTCTTACTATTTCTGATCCAACTATCCTTGCAAAAGCATTCTTCCTTCCTTAAGTCAGCTCACATTCTTTTCCCCCCTCTTGTAATAGTCTCATTTCCTTTCCACCTTTATAAATTGTGGCTAATTGGGTAAGGATATCACAGTTATTACTTGTTTTCCTCCAACAGTATTCCTATTTGTTTCTACTTCAGATCCCATAGGATACTCTCCCCTATCCTACCTCATTTTGTCTTTCTCCTTCTCTTGATCAGTTGAGTTAAGAATTTTATTTTAACTTTTTCTCTTTTTTCCCTTTCTTAGCCTGGGTTCTGTTCTTTACTCTTATTAGTTTTCCTCCCCTATCCTCATTTTTCTTTATCTTGTATTCACTTTTCTGTATAATCTGCTTATTCCCTTTCCATCTTTATTAATCTTCACTCAGCTGTTGTGATTGACCCTGCTGTGATTTTTTTAAAGATTTTATTTATTTATTTATTTTTAGAGAGGGAAGGGAGGGAGAAAGAGAGAGAAAAAAAAAACATGAATGTGCGGTTGCTGGGGGCCGTGGCCTGCAACCCAGGCATGTGCCCTGACTGGGAACTGAACCTGTGATGCTTTGGTTCACAGCCCGTGCTCAATCTACTGAGCTACGCCAGCCAGGGCTACCCTGCTGTGATTTTTGTGCAATTTTGTTCCCATTGGTTCAATACCTTTTTAATTTTACTTCAAACCTCATAGTATATTTTTCCTTTTATTACTCCATTTTTGCCATCACCTTTCCCTGTTTTACTTACATTTTAAAATTTTATTCTCTCTCTTCCTTTACCTCATTTCTATTCTCTACTCTTATTATTTCTCCTCCTTCTACTCACTCAAAATCATATCCCTCTTTCAGTCATATCATATTCCATTTTTCCTATCTTACAATATTCTTAATTTCTCTCCAACTTGATTAATCTTTGCTCAATTGCTATTGATATTGCCAAATCCTACAGAACTCCTACCACAAAAGTCCATCCTGCAAAGACAGGCAGATAAAGCAGAGCACTGTGAGACACAGAAACAAACAAAAAGAGTCACTGAAAATGGGGAGACAAAGAAAGAACTCCCAATCAAATGGAATGGAATAATCCCCAGAAAAAGAGGTATATGAATTGAGGCAAGTACTCCATCAGACATAGATTTCAAAAACATGGTTATAGCCCTGGTTGGTATGGCTCAGTGGATTGAGTGCTGGCCTGTGAACCAAAGGGTCACCTGCTTAATTCCCATTCAGGGCGCATGCCTGGGTTGCAGGCCTGGTCCCCGGTTGAAGGCATAGGAGAGGAAACTGAATAGTGTGTCTCTTACACATTGATGTTTCTCTCCCTCTCATTCTCCCTCCCTTCTCCCCTGTCTAAAGGTAGATAAATAAAATCTTTTTTTTAAAAAAAAACATTATTATAAGGATGCTCAAGGGACCAGTGACAACTGCAAACAACTGAGTGGGAACTACAACAGCATGAAAAATGGAATAGAAACTATGAAAAAGAACCAGGAATAAATGAATAATACAATATCTAAGTGATAAATACACTAGAAGGCATTAAAATCAGACTGGATGAAGCAGAAGACTGAATCAGCAAGCTGGAAGACAAGTTAGAAACACCAAGGCAGAGCAACAAAACAACAACAAAAAAGACTAAAAAGAATGAGGATAGTTTAAGGGAACTTCAGCAATACATGAAATGAAACAACATTCATATCACAGGAATAGAAAAAGGAGAAGAAAAGGAGCAAGGGATAGAAAACCTGTTTGAAAAAATAATGACAGATAACGTACCTATCTTGGTGAGAGGAAATGTCATGTAAGTTCGGGAAGCACAGAGGGCCTAAATCAAGATAAACCCAAAGAGTCCCACTCCCAGGACACACCATAATTAAAATGCCAAATGTTAAAGACAAAGAGAGAATCTTCAAGGCAGCAAGGGAGAAACAGCAAGTGACATACAAGGGAGCTCCAATAAGGCTATCAGCAGTTTTATCAACAGAAACACTACAAGCCAGAAGGGACCAGAACAAAATGTTCCAGATGATGAAAAATAACGACCTACAACCGAGACTAGTCTATCAAGCAAGGATCTCTCTAAAATAGATGGCAAAATAAAGAACTTCCCAAACAAAAGAAGGCTAAAAGAGTATTTCTCCACCAAGCCACCTCTGCAAGAGATATTATTGGGACTACTATAAAAAGAAGGAAGATAGAGACAGAGGGAGAGGGAGAAAGAGAGAGTGACAGAGTGAGAGATCAAGAGAGAGAGAGAAACACAGGCATAGAAAAATGGCAATAAATAAGTACCTATCAATAATAACCTTAAATGTAAATGAATTAAATGCTCCAATCAAAAGACATAGGGTAGTTGAATGGAAAAGAAAACATGCCCTGCATATTTACTCTATACTAGAGACTCTTGCAGAAAAAAAGATCTACACAGACTGAAAGTGAAAAATATCACTGTGTATATTGATACACAGTGATGGGAAAAATATCCCAAGCAAATGTGCATGAAAAAAATACTTATATCATACAAAAGAGATTTCAAAACAAAGCCCATAAAAAGATACAGAGAATGACACTACATAATAATTAAGGGAAGTATCCATCAATAAGATATAATCATTGTAAACATATATGCACCCAAAATAGGAGCACCCAAATTTATATGGAAAATCTTGGTAAACTTCAAGAAAGACAGACAGCAACACACTCATCATAGAGAGTTTAACATGTCACTGTCAACAATGGATAGATATTCCAAACAAAACGTTGACAAGGATATTGTGGCATTGAATAATGCCCTAGATTAAATGAACTTAATGGATATATGTAGAACCATTTCATCCCAAAAGAGCAAAGTACACATTCTTTTCAAATGCAAATGGGACATTTTCAAAGATAGACCATATGATAGGACACAAAACAAGCCTCAACAAATTCAAGAAAATTGAAATTATATCAAGCATCTTCTCAGACCACAAGGGCCTGAAACTACAAACAGACCTCAAGGAAAAAACTCAAAAACACTCAAACTCATGGAGATTGAATAGCATGCTATTAAACAATGAACAGGTAGAGAATGAGATCAAAGAAGAAATCAAAGTTTCTGAAAACAAGTGAAAATGAACTCACTACAACCCAAAACTTATGGGACTCAGTGAAGGCAGTCCTGAAAGGAAAGTTCTTAGAAATACAGGTCTATCTAAAAAAGAGAAACATCTCAAATGAACAACCTAACCTTACACCTACAAGAACTGGAGGAACAACAACAAATAAAGCCTAGAGCAAGTAGGAGGAAGAAAATAGCCAAGATCAGAGCAGAATTAAACAACATAGAGACTAAAAGAACAATTCTAAGGATTGATAAATCGAGGAGCTAGTTCTTTGAAAAGATAAATTAACTTGACAAACCTTTAAGCAAATTCATCAAGAAAGAAAGATAAAGGATCCAAATAAATAAAATCAGAAATTAAAGAGGAGAGATTACAACTGATACCACAGAAACACAAAGGATTGTAAGAAATTACTATGAACGATTGTATTCCAAGAAATTTGAAAACCTGGGTGAAATGGACAAATTTTTAGAAAAATGTATCCTTCCAAAACTGAATCCAGAAGAAGCAGAAAGCTTGAACACACCAATAACAGTTGGTGAATTTGAAGCAGTAATCAAAAACTCCTGGCACACAAAAGCCCTGGACTGGATGGTTTCACAGGAGAATTTTATAAAGCATTTAAGGAAGAGCTAATCCCTATCCTTCTCAGACTATTCAAAAAAATCCAAGAAGAGGAAAGACTCTCAAACTCTTTATGAGGCCAGCACCAACCTAATCCCCAAACCAGACAAAGACACAACAAAGAAAGAAAATTACAGGCCAATATCACTGATGAACATAGGTGCTAAAATCCTCAACAAAATACTAGCAAACCTCATCCAGCAATACATTAAAAAGAGCATACACCATGATCAAGTGATATTCTTTCCAGAGATGCAGGAAAGATACAATATATTCAAATCAATAGCATAATACATCACATAAACAAAAGGAAAGACAAAAATCACATGATCATATAAATAGATGTAGAAAAAGCATTTGATGAAGTACAGCACCCATTTATGCTAAAAGCACTCAGCAAAGTGGGAGTAGAGGGAGTATACCTCAACATAATAAAGGCTATATATGGAAGACCCACAGGCAACATATTTTTGTGTGCTTACTCTTGGAACCAGCCATTAGGCTCTTAGGAAACTCAAAGTAGCCCATGCAGAGAGACCACATGGAGAGCTGTGGAGAGAAGTTCTGAATGATATCCAACTAAAGTTCCAGCCAATAGCCAAGTCACCCCTAGTTTTTGAGTTTTCCCAATGCAAGCTCCAGATATTGGGTAGCAGAGATAAGCTGTCTCTGCTGTCGTCTGTCCAAACACCTCACACACAGACTTCATGAGAAGAACAAAATATTTGTTTATTTACGTTGTCATGTTTGAAGAAGTTTCTTATGTAGGAATAGTAGTGACTGGACCAGGAATTGTTTCCTGAGGTCACTACTGAATGGCCAACAAGTACAAAATCTGAAGAGGAGACACAATCTTCTTGTAGAAAAATATCATGATAAGCCCCATGCCTGGGGTGGAGCAGTTTTCTGGGATGTGGGACTTTCAGTGCTAAATCCCAGAAAGTCTTTGGTTAAATTGGGATGAGTTGTTCATCTGAATTGAGGATTAAGTCCCTTCAGGAAGGAATGATCAGTGTGGTAGATGGGTCTTCCCGGGGATTGGAGTATTTTCCCCCCAGCTTTATTGAGATAATTGTGTAATTTTAAGGTATACAATGTAATGATTTGATACACATATATGTTGCCAAGCATTGACCACAATAAGGTTAGTTAACATATCCTTTACCTCACATAGTTACAACTTTTTGTGTGTGTGGTGAGAACATTTATCTACTCTCTTAGAAACTTTCAAGTGTACAATACAGTATTGTTAACTATAATCACTGTGCTGTACATTACATCCTTGAAACTTACACCTTTTATATCTGGAAATTTGTACCCTTTGACCAACAACTCATTTTCCCCACCTTTATTTTTAAAGGCACAAAAAGGGCATTTGGAGCTTTATTTGTGTGATGGAAAACCACCTAGAGATTAAGAATTTTGGTTGGAGAGTGAGAAAAGGGAAGAATTTAAGGGTGCATTTCTATGCTAAGGGCAGTAATTTTCATAGCACAGAAATCATTCCATGTGCTCATTTCTTAGGAAGCTGTCACTCGCCTGAGCAGGGCCGAGAATAGGGTGATACAGATGAAGCACTCATCTGGGGTACAAAATTTAAAGGGGTGCCAAAATACTTAACAACCCAGATTTTAACACAATATTGAAAAAAAATCAAATTGGTAAACTATAGCCCACAGGCCAGTTGACTGTTATAAATAAAGAACCAGGGCCACAGTTAGGCTGAGGCAAGTGAGGTAAACTTGGATCCTGTCCTTGTGCAAAACATTGCTATTTTCTTCAGCATGGATTTTTTTGCACTAATTTTGATTGTTGACATTTTTTCAAAGAAGGCATGTGAATGGCCAACAAGTACATGAAAATATGCTTAACATCATCAATCATCAGGGAAATGCAAATTAAATCAAACATTACCTCATACCTGTTAGAATGGCTATTATCAAAAAGACAAGAAATAACAAGTGTTGGAGAGGATGTGGAGAAAAGGGAACCCCTGTGCACTGTTGGTGGGAATGCAGACTGATGCAGCCACTATAGAAAACAGTATGGAGTTACCTCAAAAAAAAAAAAAATAAAACTACCATATAATTCAACTCTGGGTAGTTATCCTGAAGAAAATGAAATATTAACTATCTATATGGTTTTCTGAACCAATATCACCCCAGTAAATTCAATAAAAAAGATATATACACTTCCATGTTTATTGCAGCATTATTTACAATATTCAAGATATGAAAACAACATAAGTGTTCATCGACAGATGAATGGATAAAGAAATTGTGATATATATACACGCACACACACACAATGGAATATTATTCAGCCATAAAAAGGATAAAATCTTACCACTTGCAACAACATGAATGGACCTTGAGGGCATTATGCTAAGTGAAATCAGTCAGGGAAAGACAAACACAGTATGGTCTCTCTTATATGTGGAATCTAAAAGCAAACAAAAAGCAACTAAACTTAGAGGTACACAAAACAGATTGATAGTTGCCAGATATGCGGGTAAGGGGAGGAGGTGGGATAAATGGGTAAACTTTTTAAAATTTTAAATAAATTAATTTATAATAATAAAAAAGTCAGACTAGTAGTTATTCTTGGGGAAGTACAGATTTTGGGGGATGTTTGAAGGTGTAAAAATACTGAATTAAGATATTATTTACCTTAGTTGCTGAGATTTTTGCTGCTCCCTTAAATCTTGTTACCAAAGTGAATGCCTCACTTTCCTGATACTAGTCTCCCCTGACACCCTACTCTTGTTTTTATATTGTTTATCAAGTAGCTTGGTTTTATTTGGAAAACTCCATTTCTTCACTGTAGAGTGATGCTGTTGGTGGCCCTCTTGAAGCCCTAAGACTTCAGCTTGCTGGTGTGATATGCCTCTCCCCTACCTTCTATGTGCTTTGCTGCTGAAAGCCTGTACCTGCAACATTCTTCAGAGGTCTTCTTTGGGCTACTGGGGCCAAAGTGCCTGAGGATTTACATTCCTTGGGTGACCCTAGCCAGTGTCTGACAGATGCAGAAGTACCAAAACCCAGCTAGCTTGCCCCCAGACCTAGCAAACTGAAAGGCAGTTTTTGCCTCCGAGCTCACTGTGGGATCAGCTGAGGCTGGGCATCACCTAAACTCACAGTCTGGCTCAGGTCCTTCCCCACTCCCTTACCAGTTTCTCCTGGGTTTCTCCTTTTGCATGAATTACTTCTGCTTGCAACCTTATCCCAGAGACTGGATCTGGAAGAATCTTGTCACTCAATAAAACTTAGGAGCCCTTAAAACTTGTTTTTTTTTTTTCAGGTTTTCCTTATGAAATTAGGTTTCCTTAGCAACTGGACTCATAACCATGACAACTCTTCAGTCATGGTTACCAAGGCAAACTGGAGTGTTTGAAAACTTATCACATAACATGGTGGTTTGTTTTTTCTCTCCCATTTTTACTTTTTTCTATCCAAGGCAGTTGTGTGTGGGCTGTAGGGTTTTTTGTTTCTCTTAAAATGGTTCCTTTCAATAAAACTAGCATGAAGTGGATCAGGCATGTGACCCGAGAGAGACCACTGCCTGGCTGCCCCTTGGTTGCTTAGGAGGAAGCTCCATGTTCCCAGGTAGATGCCAGGGGTAGAGTACCCATATGTGGTTGGACTCTGGAGTGAACCCGAGATGTAAAACAGAACCCAGTGCCTCATGTCAGTCTGCTCTGCCAGAATCTCCCCTAATATGCCCAGGAAAGGGGTTGGCAGAAAGCAGGTGCAATTGTAGCACCTCAATATCTGAATCTTTACCCTGATTTCAGTATGAGATTTCAATGAGGGATGTTGCTTTTTCCCTAAGGCGTGTATGTATGTATGTATGTGTATATACATACATACATACATACATACATACATACATACATACATATATTTTACAGTGGAAAGGACCTATAAAAAGCAACTAGCTCTTTGCATAAGGCTTCATTCTCCTTGATGTTAACCATTTTTTTTCCTTTTTCCTGAACAGTTCTTCCTCTTTGGGGCTGACATTGCATGGTTTCCTGCTAGCTTAGGCTGCCTTGGCTCTTGGGGAGGCCTGGAGGGCAGGTAGGTGACCTCTTGCCATTTTGTCCTGCTGTCTGCTGGCTTCTCCAGAGAGCAGTGCAGAGGTCATGGCTGAGAAAATGGAGGCACCTTGCTGGCTTTATTTTTAAAAAGCGATGCACAATACAAAGCCCTTTATTATTCTGAAAAAACCTTTTCTTTTTCCTGTTCTGCTTTCTGTTTCCATGGAAATGGAGCTAGTCACCGGCAGTAAGTCAATGGCTGCAATGGTTGTATATTGTTCTTTGTTCTCTTCTCCATGAAAGAAAAACACTTTGATCTCTATTTGTCCTCTTTGTCAGTGGGCAAGGTACTGTCATTACAAAGCCCTCAGTAGACACTAAGTCATGAATGGGGGCCAAGCAGAGGGAAATGCACTCTCTTCTTCCTTATTGCCACCAATCTCTGGAATAAATGCACCCATGGGAGCAGCTAGGGGTTTGGGACAGAGTTGATCGAGTCACCCTAACTTTCAAGTTCAGCGTAGAGACTCACAAATGGAGGTGCTCCCTGGCTTGACATTGAGCCTTAGCTGTATTGCTGGTTGTTCTTTTAGAGAAGAAATACCCAGGGTGGGCCCATATTGAGATAGAGTAAATTTGTGCTTGTACAATGAACACTGCTGGCACCCCTCACTACCCCTTCATTCCTTTAGTGAATGCCGTGTGCCTATTTCCTAGCATCTGTAGGCTTTGCTGCTAACGACAGGCACCTGTGACCTTCAGAGGGTTATCCCTGGGGCATAAGAGTCATCACATCCATAAAGAGTTGTAAATGCAGCAAATTTGGGAAAGAAGAACAAAGTAGGAGGGATCACCATACCTGACATCAAACTATATTACAAGGCCACAGTGATCAAAACAGTCTGGTACTGGCATAAGAACAGACACAGATCAACAGAACAGAATGGAGAGCCCAAAAATAAAACCAAGTCTCTATGGTCAATTAATATTCAACAAAGGGGGCAGAAGCATAAAATGGAGTAAAAATAGCCTCTTCAAATGGTGTTGGGACATCTGATCAGCTACAATGCAAAAAAAAAATGGAACTCAAACACCAACTTACACCATACATAAAAATAAACTCAAGATGGATAAAAGACTTAAATATAAGTTGTAACACAATAAAAGTCCTCAAGGAGTACTGGCTGGTGTGGCTCAGTGAACTGAGCACCAGCCTGTGAACCAAGAGGTTGCAAGTTCAATTCCCCATTAGGGCACGTGCTTGGGTTGCTGGCCAGGTCCCCAGTGGAGGTGCGTGAGAGGGAAACACACATTGATGTTTCTTTCCTCTCTTTCTACCTCCCTTACCATCTCTCTAAAAATATAAAAATAAAAATAAAAAAGTCCTAGAGGAGAACATAGGCAGGAAAATCTCAGATATTCCACACAGCAATATTTTCACTGATATGTCCCCTACAAAAAGGGATATAAAGGAAAGAATAAACAAATGGTACTTCATGAAAATAAAAAGCTTCTGCATGGCTGAAGAAAAGCTCAGCAGAATGAAAAGGGAACCAACTGTATGAGAAAATATACTTGCCAATGATACCCCCATACAAGGGTTTGATCTCCAAAATATATAAAGAACTCATATGACTCTACTACAGGAAGACAAGCAATCCAATTAAAAAATGGGCAAAGTACCTGAACAGATATCTGGGAAAAGGATCTGAACAGACACCTGAACAAAGGACCTGTCCAAGGAGAACATACAGAGGGCCCAGAGACATATGAAAGGATATTCAGCATCACTAGCCATCAGAGAGATGCAAATTAAATCCACAATGAGATACCACTTCACACCAGTCAGAATGACCATCATAACCAAATCAACAAACAACAAATGCTGGTGGGGTTGTGGAGAAAAGGGAAATCCTGTACATGGTTGGTGGGAATGCAGACTGGTGCAGCCACTGTGAAAAACAGTATGGAATTTCCTCAGAAAACTAAAAATGGAACTGCCTTTTGACCCAGCAATTCTACTGCTGGGATTATATCCTAAGAATCCTAAAACACCAGTTCAAAAGAACCTATGCACCCCAATGTTCATGCACAATTTACTGTAGCCAAGTGCTGGAAGCAACCTAGGTGCCCATCAGTGAATGAGTGGATCAAAAAACTGTGGTACATTTACACGATGGAATACTATGCAGCAGAAAGAAAGAGCTCCTACCCTTCACAACAGCATGGGTGGAACTGGAGAGCATTATGCTAAGGAAGTAAGCCCAGTGGTGGAAAACAAATATCATGTGATCTCACCTATATGTGGAACCTAATGAACAAAACAAGCAAGCAAGCAAAATATAACCAGAGACATTGAAATTAAGAACAAATTGACAGTAACCAGAGTTGGGGAGAGAAAAATAACAGGGAAAAGAAGGGAAAGGGTCAACAAAGAACATGTATAAAGGATCCATGGACAAAGCCAAAGGGAAGTAGGATTGAGGGTGAGAGGTGGGGGTGAGTGGGGTGTGGGAAAGTAGTGGTGGAAAAATGAAGATAACTAACTGTATTCAAACATTAATTAAAAATGATTGAAAAGAGTTGGTAAATGTTTAGCAACTGGCTCTGTAAAAACAAAGCAAAAACTAAAAAGCAAACAAACTAAACACCTCCCTCCTACCACCAAAGTCTTGGTGTGTAGCATTTGCCATTTTCCATGGTGTAAATACTCCTACTATGGTTGATTTCAATCTAACAACCTGACAGTACTGAATTCTGAGTAGGGAATAATTGCCTCTCAGGGACAAGTACAAACTGGCTCCAGCACACCATTAGTAGGAAAAGCCTGTAATTTCCATTACCACCACATCCACTGTCAGGCTTCCAATGAAAGACTGCTGTGGAAAAACAAAATCCAGCTCTCTAGTCTCCAGGCAGAACAAACTGTGGTGCAATTGATACTCTTGAACTCCTTCTGGGGTTCAGGCTGAGTCTGGGACTTCACATGAAAGTATACTTTTGCCTGGTTTCTTCCCTTTTCTCATCTTGCTTCCTCCACCCACTTACTGGCTTTTTCTGGGAACACTTCCTTAATGAGTCATTTGCACATAAATCCCCATCTGAGGGTCTGCTTCTAGGAGAAACTGATCTAAGATAGTTAATTACATATTGTGCTGCCAGGGGTAGAGAGAAAACACTCTTTTAAAAAAGTTTTGCTTAAAAGATGGATGGTGACAGAAAGGAATATGGTTACTTTTAGGTCATGTATTTATTGAATTTTAGGGTCCTGTGTACTAGGAAGTGGAGAATATAAAGTAAAAACAATTAAAATTCTTCCTTAATATTATTCTCTGAGTGAGTCCTGTCATCTTGAAGAAGTGGAGAGAATCAAAGGACTGAAGGTTGCTAGGTTAGGGAGCTACTTGTGAAGAACATTTATCTGAGGAAAAGGGGATCATTGAGAATGAGGAAAACAATATTAATTATTATCATTTACTGAGAGCTCACTGTGTGCCAATCACATGCTTAGTACTCTACTGACATTCTGCAATGTGTTTATATAACACATCTTTATTGAGCCCTTACTATGTACCAGACACTGTTTTAATCACTAGTAATGTCAGAAGTAGACAAAACAAAGTCCCTGCTCTCCTGGAGCATACACTCTAAAAATAAACAAACGTGGTTATAGTATGTTAAATGATACAAAAAATAAAGCAGGTAAAGAAATGTATTGATTGGGGTGAGGGTGTTTATTAGTGTCCCAGGGTTTCCATTCTAGATTACCACAAACTGGGTGGCTTAAAACAACATGAATTTATTTCCTCACAGTTCTGAAAGTTAGAAATCTGAAATCAAAATGTTGGCAGGGTCATGCTGTCTGAAGGCTCTAGAGGAAAATCTGTTCTAGGCCTTTCTCTCAGCTTCTGGTGTTGCTGACATTCTTTGTCTTCTAAACAAATCCCTCCAATCTCTGCCTTAGTAGTCTCATGGCATTTTCTCTTGAGTGTCTTGGTAACTCTTCTCTTTTTGTAAGGATGCCAGCCATATTAGATTAGAGCGCACACCGATGACATGTGATCTCACCTTAACTTGATTACATCTATAAGACCCTATTTCCAAATAAAGTCACACTCATAGGTCTTGAGGGTTAGGTCCTCAACATCAAATGTTTTGGGAAGACACAAGTCAATTCACAACAAGGTGCTATCTTTGTACAGGTGGATATTCTTGTCCTAACTGGAGTGGCTCAGTGGGTTGGGCATCATCCCATGGACCAAAAGGTTACTGGTTTGATTCCCACTTGGGGCACATACCTGGGTTGTGGGCCAGGTCCCCAGTTGGGGACATGTCAGAGTCAACCAATTGATGTTTTTCTCATATATTAATGTTTTTCTCCCTCCCTCCTTCCCTTCCCCTCTCCTTAAAAATAAATAAATAAGATCTTCTTAAAAATGTATATTGATTTATTTAAAGACAGCAATGATGAACATATCACATGTTAGCATCTTAGTATTGCTACTAAATTAGTTCTGACCTGTAGACCCTCTAAGATCTTCACTAAAGTGTTAGTTTATTTTAGAATATGAATGAGCTTAACAAAGGACAAGACTTGGATAGTGAATTTTATCTGTGTCAGGTTATAATATTTGAGTCTGAAAATCTATGAAATATGTTAAAATCTGAGCAAAGTTCTCTCAATTTTGGTGGGCTTATTTCTTTGGTTCACTTTTTGCCTTCAACTACAGCATGAATGGTTACTTTTTCACTGTAATATGCCTAGATGACAATTTCCCATGCTATATGTTGACTTTATTATGCTTTTGTTTATTAAAGAAAATGAATAAAAGTTCTTCACTTATTAAAGAGCTAAAATTAGGCCCCTGTTGGTGTAGCTCAGTGGATTAAGCACAGGCCTGTGAATCAAAGCATCACTGGTTTGATTCCCAGTCAGGTCACATGCCTGGGTTGCAGGCCATATTCCCAGTATGGGGTGTGCTAGAGGCAACCACACATTGATGTTTCACTCCCTCTCTTTCTCCCTCCCTTCCCCATCTCTTTAAAATAAATAAATAAAATCTTTAAAAAATAAAGAGCTAAAATTCATTACAGTTATATTAAAATCTATATTTCAAAAATATATGTGTTTCTTGTCATTGTGGTTAAATAGGTAACTGAATATTGTTTCTGAAGCCACCTATGATCCCATCTTAATCAAATGTCTTAACCTCCTCTGATAATTTTTGGTTTTTGCCTTCCCTAAACCAAATTCTAAATAAAAATAAAGTGAAACTCTCAAAATATCTTTTCACATCTAAAAGCATTTTTCAGATTTCTCTAAAGGACTCTGAAAATTACAAAGAAATAATTAAGTTTATTTGATAAATTATAATTGATGACTTTCACAGAAGAGTTGCCAAATTAAAAGAGATGCTCAGCTTTCACTAGGTTAAATTTGCATAGGTAAATTTTTTAATAAGAATATTTTAGAATTTGGAAATTCTGTGGGACATTCTTAGAGATTTATTGATGCTCTTGCTCTCCAGAATATGATTCTATTTACTAGAGCACTGTGGGTTTTTTGCTTGATGATATTAGGCAATAATAGTATAGTATCACCAGCTATAATTTTAGGTGTTATTTAAAATGTGTACTTGGTCATAATTCTCCCTTTTTACATTCGATTCTAGTCTAGTGGTTTTCAATTGGGAATGCCCATCACAGTTACCTATGGAGTTTAATAAACATACAAATGTTTAGGACCTTCTGACTCATGGAATTTCTTTACTTGATATTTGTGGTATATTCATGATATATCTCAGGAATATTTATTATATGATAATTATCTCTATTATATATTATATTACTTATATTATTATACTATTTTATCATTATATTATATTGGCATTATATTATATTATATAGTATCCCTCAGTATTTTTTCTCTGTAAAAATGTTTATTCATTTTTATAAATCAGATGCAATATTCATTATTTTCCTTGAAAATAGTCTTCTTTAATATTTCTTTTTCTATTGTAGTTTTCCCATTACCATTTATCCCCCTTGTACCACTGTCTCCCAGCTATCACCACATGGTTGTCCATGTCCATGAGTTCCTTTTCTTTTTACCCAATCCCTCTACTCTGTAACCCCCTGAAAATAGTCTTTTTTATGATTTTTTAAAATTTTAATTGTTGCTCAAGTACAGTTTTCTGCCTTTTACCCCCAATCCAGCCCTCCCCACCTCCCTGAAAATAATCTTAATGATACTGTTTATAGACATTTTGTCTAAAACTTTTTGGACTGGTTTTATTACTGTGTTTTTTTATGCCACAGAAATAAACATGTTTCCTTATCAGTTGCATTATTTTTGTTATGAACTCTTATCAGATCTTTCACTTTTGAAAATTATCAAAAGTAAATTAAACACAGCTGGTTGAGTCTCTGTCATCTAGAGGTTTGTTTGTTTGTTTTTTATTGTTTTGTTCTGATTCTTCTTTGATGGCTCTGCATTCAGCACAAGCCAAAGTTCTTGTCTTCAACAAAGAATGACTGCCTCAGAGCCCCATGGACCAGGTCTGTATCAGATATGAAGAATAGGAAATTCTGGCTAAACTGACTTGGTAGAATTCATGCTAAAAATGGACAGCACAGAGACAAATGCAGAAGACCAAAAGCTGAGGCCTAGTTGAGAATTTCAGAGCAGCATGAATAGAGTTTGGTCAAGGAGAGAATCTTTGTCATGGGAAATGTTAGGAATTCAGCAAAGCAAGTTGGTTTGGGGATGTATTTTGTTTGGGTTTAATGGGCTATAATTATGAGTTTCTCAGTTACTTTTGTCAGATAAAAAGCAGATTCAGAATTGGTAAGGTGAAATTTTACTTAAAAAGATTATTGCTGGTGGGGAAAAGGGACTACTGCAACAGGAAGAATGCTCTGACCATAGATCTTGCAGGCCTCTCGAGGCCTAGGCAAAAAGGGACTTCCTTTATTGAGAAGAGTAAACACGGCTAGAAAGAGCTGTGTGTGGAGAAAAGGGATGAAAGTGTGGCTTACACAGATCCCTAGCTGATCAGAGAATATCCTACCCAAAAGTCAGCCTACTGTTAGAGGGAGCTATATGCTGGCTTGGGCTGAGGGTGCACCAACATTTATAAGTTAGGAGAGAAGCTTAACCAAAGTTTGGTTAACAAGCATTTGGTTCTGTTTGATCAGTGGGGACACACAGTTCAGCTAATCATCCATGAAACAAAGAATGGAAATTTGGAGGTAAACAAGAGTACATCCCTGAGTTCTACCTAAGTCATATGGGGTAAGGAGGTTCTTTGTGGTAAACTGTTTAATTCTTTCTATTGCAAATTAAATTACAAAATTATCATTGTCTGAAGAAGTAATTAAAAGTATTATTTATTTTTAGAATGATGGCCCACAAACAACACGATTTCTTGTTTTCATATCCCTGTTTTGCAGTAACATAGGGTAAAATTTATCACTGTCACTTTCGAATGTAGTTATTTTTAGCTATCTGAGTATAAGAATGGCCTCTAGTAGTAATTCTATTACCTATAGTACTGACCAACCAGGTGTGACAGAAAATGGAGGGTTACTCTTTAAAAGGCAGAGCTGAATTCCTAATAAAAGCAATAAATAGGATTGTTGAAAATTAAATTAATGAAGAAGAGGGAGTTATAGGAACACAATGGGAAAATATGTAAATTTCTTGTAGACTTGACATGAAATATCAACATTCTTGAAGATTGCAACATAATTCCTGATACAACACAGAATAAGACAGTGAGGGCACACTGGATAATGAGTGTTGTCAAGTTAAAGAATATTAAAGAAGATTAAAAGTTCAACAACTGAACAAAAAATGAAGTGCTTTTGTAGAAACTTGATAGAGGTTTCCTGTATTTGATGACTATCCCAAAATTTTACATACTATACGAGTCATGAAGCTGTGAGAAACAATTCTAAACTACCAATTTTAAAATATAAATTTTGATCACTTGGGCTAGAAGGAAGACAATTATCTTTTCATTCTTTCTATTCTAAAATTATATTACAAAATTATCATTGTCTGAAGAAGCAATTAAAAGTTATCTATTTTTAGAATAATGGCCCTAAAGCATCATGACTTCTTGTTTTCACATCTCTTAGTAAAGTTACTTTCCAGCTCCTCTGTCATAAGGTGGAATCCATTCCACACTCCCTAAATCTTCACTGGCCTTTTGACCTTTTTTTAACCAATAGAATGCAGTAGAAGTGACACTGTAACTTCTGCCTCACAGTTTCTGTTTGCACCCTCTTGGGATGCTCCTGTCATAAGGTAAGAAAGATTAGGATAGATGACAAGAAATCATATGGAGAAAGAAGCTCAGCTGACAGCGAGCATCAAGGCTCTAGACCTGTGGATGAGGTGATCTTGCACTTTTCAGGTTTTTTAGCTGCCATCTAATTGCAACTGCATGAGTCAGTCCAGATAAAACTCACAGGAGAACTTACCCACTCAACACAGTATCATGATAAATAATAAATCATTGTTGTTTTAAAGCACTAAGTTTTAGAGTTGTTTGTTAATAGTAGATAATTGATATAGGTATGAAGCAAAAAAAGAAAAAAAGCAAGCAAATATATGGTGGTATGCCAAGTCATTAATTAATAAAAGTTATTTTTTGATTTTATGATATTGTGGTACTTTTTGGCCTTTTAAATTTTGTAATTTAATGTGACTTCTTTCTCTTTCTCAATAAATATTCACTTTCTAATCTAATTTTATATTCTTTTTGTTAAAGAGAAACTCCAAATGATTTTAGGCCTTAAGCCTCACAAAGCCTGGAGCTAATAGGAAGTCCTCTCTTCACTCACTACCTCCCTTTCTAAAGGCCTGCCCCGTCACATTTCAAGCTTCCATCCACTTTCTACTCCAGTTGCTTTGAGTCCCCCTCCTTCCTGAACCAAACTTGTTGTGGTCATGTGACCACCAGGGAATAAAAAGCCCTAAACAATATCAAATTATAAGTTTCTGGCTCCCTATGGAGTCACTAATGGGAAATCTAGAATGGGGTAGAAGGGTAGGAGAGCCCATCAAAGAAATGTCCTATTCTTAGTATGTGCCAAGAAGAATCTGGATACCTGGTATTTAAGTAAGTACATACTGGACAGCAGAGGACAACAGTTTCCTCCTACTCAGTGTACCAAACTTGATGCCTTGCCTATATCTTTAAAGACTTTTCTGTGGAGCCAGCCTCCAGACAGGGGAAAGAAGCTTCATGTTCTAGGCCTTAGAACATGGGAAATACTCCCCTTCCCAGCTTGGAAGCCTGAATTTGGATGGTACTCTGTTTTTCCCCTTAGGCTGTAGAGCCTCAGCCAATAACAGGTCAAGGCTTTTGTCAGGAGGGTTCCTTGTTGAGAAAGAATGTGGTTGGATAGTAAGGGGAAGATAGACAAGGAACCATGGTAGCAAGTTGGCCATTCTTTGCAGTATAGCATAGAGGTCAGAACACAGGCTCTGATGCTAGACTGACTAGGTATAAGTCCCAACTGTTGTTTGACCTTGGGAAAGTCATTTAAGTTTTATGTGCCTTAGATTTTTCATCTATAAAACAATATACCAATAGTACCTATCTGTTCTGGTTAAACCATCCCAAACTTAGTGGCATAAAATAACTACTATTTCATTATGCTCACAAATTTTGTGGGCCAGGAATTCAAACAGGGCATAGTAGAGACAGATCATCTCTGTTCCATGATGTCTGCTGTCTCAGTTGGGAATATGTGAAAAGCTGGGGTGACTTGAGGGGCAGGGGGCTGCAATCATCTAGAAGCTTCTTCACTCACATCTGATCCTGAGTTGAATAATGGGATTGCTGACTAGAGAACTTCCATGTGGCCTCTCCATGTGGCTAGAACTTCTCATAGCCTGGCAACTGGGTTCCAAAAAGGAGCACCTGGACATGTCTTATGAGAATCAAACAGAAGCCACATGGTCTTTCATGACTTACCAAGTCAAGTGGCATCACTTCTGCTATCTCTATTAATTGAAATAGTCTGAAGCCCAGCCATATTCAAGGAAAGGGGGAAGACTATATTGCTTGAGGAAAGGATTGTCAAAAATTTAGGTTATCCAGTTTTAAAACCATCATTCTACCTTATAGGTTAGTTGTGAAAATTGAATGACCTATTACATACAAAATACTTATAACAGAGCCTACCTCATTGTCAATGTCATTATGCAAAAGACTTTATTATTATTTATAGGACAGAGTTCCTCTGGGAAAGGTTTTTGTCAGAGAAAAAGGCAGAGTTTGGGACAATGTTCAAAGAATGACTCCTGGTGGGTATCTGCAGAGTGGGAGGCTGGAAAGACCTCAGGGGTGGGCTGGCCCAACTCAGACAGAACCTGTCTCCTGGGCTGTAGCTTCAGGGCCAGTGTCATCTACCTTTCCCAGGGCCTGTAGAACCCAGATACATTTGGGGCCATCAAAAACAACTCAACACAATAGGTCCCTCACTCTCTTGTGGAGGTAGTGTTTCTGCCAAAGCCTGCCCCTGGAGGGTGACCCAAAGATGTGCCTAAAGCCCCATGAATATAGGCTTCCCTCTGGGGGGATGCTTTACTCTAACAGTAATCAAAGCCCTAAACACTTCTGCCAACACCAAATCCCATTCCATGGGAAACAGTTCTGTATGTGTTCCCACATTTTTGGGAGAACAAAACTTCAGCTTTGCTTGTGAGCCTCTTTCAGCAGCCTTCTGATCTGCAGCAGGGACAAGAGCAGATATTTAACTCCTCTTTACAAAACAACACCCTAAGATCTTGCTACTCTAAGTGTGGTCCAGGAACCAGAAGCATCAGCATCTATCACCTAAGAGCTGGGAAAAATGCAGAATCTTAGTCCCCACCCCAGAACCTGTGTTTCACAAGATCTCAGGGTGATTCTTACACATATTAGAGTTTGAGAAAGACAGGCTTAAATTACCAATGGACCCTTACTTCCCCTATTCAAGCCAATTCCTGACATTTCATGCCCTATTACTATCATTATCATTACTTATTTAAAAGAAGATGTGTCCTGTCTAGTGTGGCTCAGTGGATTGTCTTTTCACTTTTTTGATGGTGTCCTTGAAGCACAAAAGTTTTTAATATTGATGAAGTTTAATGATCTTCTCTTTTCACTTGTGCTTTAGATGCCGTGTATAAGAAGATATTGTTGGGAAGATCCTAGATTGTTAAGGAGTAAGTGGAAGCTACACTAACCTCCTCCCAGGACCAATCTGGAATTACAATTAAATTGTAGAGAAATAATTTTGAATAACCAACTGAACACTAGCTGGAGAGAAACCTTATAACCATGGACAGACAAAAGAAAACACTTTACCACAATGTGACTGGTAGGGCGTACAGAGGAGATGTGAGAGGGCTGGCTGACCTCCTATGGGCAGCAGCTGAAGTCCTGGAGGGATATTTCAGTGAGTGGGGGGGATCCCCTGAGAAGTGTGGGGTCTAAACCCCAAACTAGGCTCCCCAGCCTACAGCACTAGAACCAAGAAAGGAACCCAGATAACATCTAGCTGTGAAAAGCGGCAGGAGTTCTGTCTACCAGGGAGAGACAGCTGGAGATGCAGAGAGCCTATTAGAGGACCAAAGCACAAAATTTCTTTTGCAGCCTCTTTCCCTGGGTGCCAGCGAAGGGAGGGCAGAGTGGACTAGAGATGCTTGAGGAGAGTCTAGGTTTGGTGGCTCTGGGGAGAGAAGTGAAGGAATAGCTGCCAGGATCCCTGTTCAGAGTCATTTCCTGTACTACAGAGGCTATCTCTCTTGGGTAGAGCACTCTTTTCTGAATGGCATCAGCCTTAGGGGAAGCAATAGCTCAGCCCACAACAATTACTCTGCCCTGCCCTGTTGTGCTTAAGCCTGACTGCTGATTAAAGATTGATTAGACCAACACCTGGTTAGTTTGACTGACTAGTTTCACATCTAAGGAGAAAAATAAATAAAAGCAGACAAAGAGGGAAGGCAAAGAAAGAGACCTCAAATGAAAGAACAAGAGAATTTTCCATAAAAGCTACATGGAGGTAAGCAATTTATCAGATAAAGAGTTTAATGATTACAAGGATATTCAATAGCATGAAAAAAGACATAGAAACCAAAAAAAGGTTCAGTTAGATAAAGAATGCAATATCTGAGATAAATAATACATTGGGCCCTGACTGGCATGGCTCAGTGGATTGAGTGCTGGCCTGTGAACCAAAGGATCACAGGTTTGATTCCCAGTCAGGGCACATGCCTAGCTTGCAGGCCAGGTCTTTATTTGGGAGCATGTGAGAGGCAACCACACATGGTGTTTTTCTACATATCTTTCTCCCTTACTTCCCCTATAAACAAACAAACAAACAAACAAATAAATAAATAAATAAGAATAATATACTGGAAGGAATAAATAGTAGGTTTGATGTAGCAGAGGATCGAATCAATATCTTGGAAGACAAGCTAGAAAATAGCAATCTGGAAGAGGAGAAAAAGGAAAAAGAATTTAAAAAATTAACAGAGCTTAAGAAATATCTTGAACATGAAGTGTGACAACATTCACATCATAAGAATACCACAAGAGAGTGAGCAAGGGATTGACAACATATTTGAAGAAGTAATGACTGAACCTTTCTTAATCTGGTGAAAGAAAATGTCTCACAAGTCCAGGAAGCTCAGAGAGTCCAAAAAAAGTTGGACCCAAAGAAGCCTACACTGATAAATATCATAATTAAATGACAAAGCTTAAAGATAATGAGAGAATCCTAACACCTGTGAGAAAAAAGCATGTACTTACCTACAAGGGAGCACCATTAGACTGTCATCTGATTACTAATCAGAATCACTTCAGGCCACAAGGGAGTGGTGTGAAATAATCAAAGTGATGAAAGTCAAGGACCTACAACCAAGGCTACTTTACATAGCAAGGCTATTATCTAAAATTGAAGGAGAAATATAAGGTGCTTCCCAGACAAGAAAAAGTTGAAAGAGTCTGTTAACACCAAACCAGTACTGCAACAGATGTTAAAGGGCTTGGAGGAGGTGGAGGAGGAGGAGGAGGAGGAGGAGGGGGGGAGGAGAAAGGATAAAAAGCAGAGGAGGCAGTCTAATGACTATATATCCTGATTTGTCCTATATGCTAGAAAAATATTGTGACTAGTACCCATTTTAATCCACAAAATGTTCCCATTTTCAGAATAAATTACTATTTATGACTACTCCCCCCCAAATGGTACCACATATGTAGCTATCAATAATCACCTTAAATGTAAATGTCTTAAATGCTCCAACCAAAAGACAGAGGGTAGCTGAATGGATAAGAAAACAAGACCCATATATATGCTGCCTCCAAGAGACCCATCTCAGAACAAGAGATACACACAGACTAAAAGTAAAAGGTTGTAAAAAGATATTTTATGCAAATGGAAAAAAAAGGTCAAGGTAGCTGTACTTATATCTGACAAAATAGACTTTAAAACCAAGGCTATAGTAAGAGACAAAGAAGGACATTGTATAATGATAAAGGGAACCATCTAACAAGAGGATATAATTTAGTAAACATTTACACACCCAACATAGGAACTGCTAAATATGTAAAGCAACTCTTGATGGACATAAAAGGAGATATCAAGAGAAATACAGTCATTATTGAGGATTTTAACAACCCATTGACTTCAATGGATGGATCTTTCAGGAAGAAAATCAACAAGGAGACAGCAGCATAAAATGACACACTAGATCAAATAGATTTAATTGATATCTTTAGGGCATTTCATCCCAAAACAGCAGAATATATATACTTTTCTAAAGCACGTGGAATATTTTCTGGGATAGGTCACATGCTAGGACACAAAACAGGTCTCAATAATTTTTTTCTAATTTTATTTTAATCATTGTTCAAGTACAGTTTTCTGTCCTTTAATCCCATCCCAGTCCACCGACCCCTCACTCCCCACCTCCCTCCCATTTCCACTCCCCCCCTAGTTTTTGTCCATGTGTCATTTAAATTTCCTCCTGTAAACCCTTCCCATTCCCCCCTGAAATTCCCTCCCCTCTCCCCTCTGGTCACTGTCAGATTGTTCTCCAATTCAGTGTATTTGGCTATATTTTGCTTGTTTGTTTGTTTTGTTGTTTAGGTTCCTGTTAAAGGTGATATCATATGGTATTTTTCTTTTACTGCCTGACTTATTTCACTTAGGATAATGCTTTCCAGCTCCATCCATGCTGTTGCAAAGGGTAGGAACCCCTTCTTTCTTTCTGCTGCATAGAATTCCATTGTGTAAATGTACCATAGCTTTTTGATCCATTCATTTACAGATGGACACCTAGGTTGCTTCCAGCACTTGGCTATTGTAAATTGTGCTGCTATGAACATTGGGGTGCATAGGTTCTTTTGGATTGGTGTTTCAAGGTTCTTAGGATATAGTCCCAGCAGTGGAAATGCTGGGTCAAAAGGCAGATCCATTTTTTGTTTTCTGAGGAAGTTCCATACTGCTTCCCATAGTGGGTGTACCAGTCTGCAGTCCCACCAACAGTGCACTAGGGTACCCTTTTCTCCACAATCTCTCCAACACTTGTTGTTTGTTGCTTTGTTTATGATGGCCATTCTGACTGGTGTGAAGTGGTACCTCATTGTGGTTTTAATCTGCATCTCTCTGATAGCTAGCGATATTGAGCATCTTTCCATGTGTCTCTGGATCCTCTGTATATCCTCCTTGGAGAAATGTCTGTTCAAGTCCGTTGCCCACTTGTAAATTGGGTTGCTTGTCTTAGAGTAGAGTCGTGTAAGTTCTTTATATATTTTGGAGATTAAGCCCTTGTCTGAGGTATCATTGGCAAATATGTTTTCCCAGACAGTTGGTTCTCTTTTTGTTTCGATACTGTTTTCTTTACCCATGCACAAGCTTTTTATTTTGACGAGATCCCAGTTGCTTATTCTTTCCTTTATGTCTCTTGCTCTAGGGGACATGTCAGTAAAAAAGTTTTTGCGTGATATATCTGAGATTTTCCTACCTATGCTCTCCTCTAGTACTTCAATGGTGTCACGGTTTATATTTAAGTCTTTTATCCATTTTGAGTTTATTTTTGTGTAAGGTGTAAGTTGGTGTTCTAGTTTCATTTTTTTGCATGTTGCTGTCCAGTTCTCCCAGCACCATTTGTTGAAGAGGCTATTTTTACTCCATTTTATGTTGCTGCCTCCTTTGTGAAATATCAATTGACCATAGAGACTTGGGTTTATTTCTGGGCTCTCTGTTCTGTTCCATTGGTCCATGTGCCTGTTTTTATGCCAGTACCAGGCTGTTTTGATTACAGTGGCCTTGTACTATAGTTTAGTGTCAGGTATTGTGATCCCTCCTACTTTAGTCTTCTTTCTCAAAATTGCAGTAGATATTCGGGGTCATTTATGGTTCCATATAAATTTTTGAAGTGTTTGTTCTATGTCTGTGAAATAAGCCATTGGTACTTTAATAGGTATTGTGTTGAATTTGTAAATTGCTCTGGGTAGTATGGACATTTTAATGATATTAATTCTTCCAATCCATGAATGTGGTTATTTCTTCTTCTTGTCTGATTGCTTTCGCTAAGACTTCCAGTAGTATGTTGAATAAGAGAGGTGAAAGCATACATCCCTGTCTTTTTCCTGATCTTAAAAGGAACATTTGCAGTTTTTGCCTGTTGATTATAATGCTGGCAGTGGGTTTGTCATACATGGCCTTTATTATGTTTAGGTATGTTACCTCTATTCCCACTTTGCTGAGAGTTTAATCATAGATGGGTGCTGGGTTTTATCAAATGCTTTTTCTGCATGTATTGATGTGATCATGTGGTTTTTATTCTTCATTTTGTGTATGTAATGAGTCACATCTATTGATTTATAAATGTTGTACCATTTTTGCATTCCCAGAATAAATCCTACTTGATCATGGTATATGATCTTTTTGATGCATTCTTGTATTTGGTTTGCTAATATTTGTTGAGAATTTTAGCATCTATGCTCATTAGAAATATTGATCTATAATTTTCGTTATTTGTAGTGACTTTATCTGGCTTTGGTATGAGGGTAATGCAGATCTCATAAAATGAGTTTAGGAACATTTACTCTTGAATTTGTGAAATAGTTTGAGAAGGAAAAGTGTTAGTTCTTCTTGGAATATTTGGTAAAGTTCACTTGCGAAGCTATCTGGTCCAGGACTCTTGTTTCTCGGGAGATTCTTGCTTACTTCCATTTCATTAGGTGTAATCTGTCTGCTCAGATTCTATGATTCTTCCTGATTTACTTTGGGAAAATTTTATGTTTCTAGGAATTTACCCATTTTATCCAGGTTATCCAGTTTGTTGGCATGTAATTGTTCATAATATTTTCTTACAATCCCTTACATTTCTTTTGTGTCAGTTGTTATTTCTCCTCTTTCATTTCTGATTTTATTTATCTGGGTCCTTTCTCTTTTTGTCTTGATGAGTTTGGTTAAAGATTTGTCAATCTTGTTTATCCTTTCAAAAGAGCCAGTTCTTGGGTCTATTGATCTTTTGTGTTGTTTGTTTTTAGTCTCTATTGCATTTATTTTTGCTCTTATCTTAATTATTTCCTTCCTTCTACTCACTTAGGGGTTTGTTTGTTGTTCCTTTTCAAGTGCTTTTAAGTGTGGAGTTAGATTGTATATTTGAGCTTTTTCTTTTCTTCCTTCCTTCCTTCCTTCCTTCCTTCCTTCCTTCCTTCCTTCCTTCCTTCCTTCCTTTCTTTCTTTCTTTCTTTCTTTCTTTCTTTCTTTCTTTCTTTCTTTCTTTTTTCTTTTGAGATAGGCCTGAAATGGTATGAATTTCCCTCTTAGAATTGCTCTTACAGTATCCCACAGATTTTGGGTTGTTGTTTCTTCATTTTCATTTGTTTCAAAGTATCTTTTGATGTCTTCTTTAATCTCATTGTTGGCCCATTCATTGTTTAATAGCATGTTACTAGCTTCCATGTCTTTGCATGTTTTTCAGTGTTCCTCTTGTGATTGTTTTCTAGTTTCATAGTATGTGGTCAGAGAAGATGCTTGATATGATTTCAATCTTCTTAAATTTATTGAGACCAAATGGACAGGGAAACACAGCTAGGGTAGCAGTACTCATATCAGACAAAATAGACTTCCAAAAAAAAGCCATAAAGAGAGACCCAGAAGGCCACTTCATAATACTCAAGGGAAGAGTCCACCAAGAACACATAGATATTGCAAATATATATGCACCCAAAAAAGGAGCACGCAAATACATGAAGAAAATCTTGGAGGACTTCAGAAAAGATATTGACAGCAACACAATTATAGTGGGGGATTTTAACACCCCACTCTCAAAAATGGACAGATCTTCCAAACAAAATATCAATGAAGATATCGTGGCATTGAACAATACCCTAAATGAAATGGACTTGACTGATCTATTTAGAGCCCTCCATCCCAAAAAAGCTAAATACACATTCTTTTCAAATGTAAATGGAACATTTTCAAAGATAGACCACATGATAGGACACAAAGCAAGTCTCAACAAGGTCAAGAAAATCGAAATCATACCAAGCATTTTCTCAGATCAAAAGGGAATGAAACTAGAAAACAACCCCAAGGAAAAAAACCCAAAACACTCAAAATCATGGAGATTAAATAGCATGCTATTAAACAATGAATGGGTCAAGGATGAAATCAGGGAAGAAATCAAAAGGTTTCTGGAAACAAATGAAAATGAACTCACAACAATCCAAAACTTATGGGACACAGAGAAGGCAGTCAAGAGAGGGAAGTTCATAGCGATACAGGCCTACCTAAAAAAAGATAGAAACATTTCAAACAAACAACCTAACCCTACATCTATAAGAACTTGAGGAAGAACAACAAAGACAGCTCAGAGCATGAAGAAGGAGGGAAATAACCAAGATCAGAGAAGAATTAAATGACATAGAGACTAAAAGCACAATTCTAAGGATCAATGAATCCAGGAGTTGGTTCTTTGAAAAGGTAAACAAAATTGACAAGCCTTTAAGCAGACTCATCAAGAAAAAAAAGAGAGAAGACCCAAATAAACACAATCAGAAATGAAAGAGGAGAGATTACAACTGATACCGCAAAATACAAAGGATTGTAAGAAATTACAATGAAGAACTGTATGCCAAGAAATTTGAAAACCTAGATGAAATGGGCAAATTTCTAGAAAAATATAATCTTCTAAAACTCAATAAAAAAGAAGCAGAAAGCCTGAACAGACCAATAACAGCAAATGAAATTGAAGCAGTAATCAAAAAACTCCCAACACACAAAAGCCCGGGGCCAGATGGTTTCACAGGAGAATTCTACAAAGCATATAAGGAAGAGCTAACCCCTATCCTTCACAGATTATTCCAAAAAATCCAAAATGATGGAAGACACCCAAACTCTTTTTGTGAGGCCAGCATCATCTGAATCCCAAGAACAGATAAAGACACAACGAAGAAAGAAAACTTCAGGCGAATATCTCTGATGAACATTGACACTAAAATCCTGAACAAAATACTGGCAAACCGCATCCAACAATACATTAAAAAGATCATCCACCATGACCAAGTGGGTTTCATACCAGGCATGCAACGATGGTTTAATATTCGCAAATCAGTTAATGTAATTCATCACATAAACAAAAGCAAAGACAAAAATCACATGATCATTTCAATAGATGCAGAAAAAGCATTTGATAAGGTACAGCATCCATTCATGATAAAAGCACTCAGAAAAGGGGGAATAGAGGGAACATTTCTCAACATAATAAAGGCCACATATGAGAGACCTACAGCGAGCATCATACTCAATGGACAAAAACTAAAATCTTTTCCACTAAGAACAGGAACAAGACAAGGCTGTCCACTTTTGTTCAATATAGTATTGGAAGTTTTAGCCACAGCAATCAGACAAGAAAGGGAAATAAAAGGCATCCAAATCGGAAAGGAGGAAACAAAACTGTCATTGTTTGCTGATGACATGATAGTGTTTGTAGAAAATCCTATAGACTCTACCAAAAAACTGCTTGACCTAATAAATGAATTTGGCAAAACAGCGGGATACAAAGTCAATATCCAGAAATCAAAGGCATTTCTGTTCATCACCAATGAAACAGCAGAAGCAGAGGTCAAGGAAAAAATCCCATTTGAAATAGCAAAAAGAAAAATAAAATACCTAGGTATAAACCTAACCAAAGAGGTAAAAGACATGTATTCAGAAAACTATATACCAGTGAGGAAAGAAATCAAGGAAGACACAAACAAATGGAAACATATACCATGTTCTTGGATTGTGAGAATTAATATCATTAAAATGTCCATACTACCCAAAGTAATCTACACATTCAAAGCGATACCTATTAAAATACCAAGGGCTTATTTCACAGACATAGAACAAACACTTCAAAAATTTATATGGAACCATAAACGACCCTGAATATCTACTGCAATATTGAAAAAAAAAAAGAGTAAAGTAGGAGGGATCACAATACCTGACACTGAACTATACTACAAGGCCACGGTAATCAAAACAGCCTGGTACTGGCATAAGAACAGGCACATGGACCAATGGAACAGAACAGAGAGCCCAGAAATAAACCCAAGTCTCTATAGTCAATTGATATTTCACAAAGGAGGCAGCAACATAAAATGGAGTAAAAATAGCCTCTTCAACAAATGGTGCTGGGAGAACTGGACAGCAACATGCAAAAAAATGAAACTAGAACACCAACTTACGCCTTACACAGAAATAAACTCAAGATGGATAAAAGACTTAAATATAAACCGTGACACCATTAAAGTACTAGAGGAGAACATAGGTAGGAAAATCTCAGATATATCACGCAAAAACTTTTTTACAGACATGTCCCCTAGAGCAAGAGAAATAAAGGAAAGAATAAACAAATGGGACCTCATCAAAATAAAAAGCTTCTGCACTGCTAAAGAAAACTGTATCAAAATAAAAAGAGAATCAACTGTATGGCAAAACATATTTGCCAATGATACCTCAGATAAAGGCTTAATCTCCAAAATATGTAAAGAACTTACACGATTATACTCTAAGAAGACAAGCAACCCAATTAAAAAATGGGCAAAGGACTTGAACACACACTTCTCCAAGGAGGACATACAGAAGATCCAAAATCACATGAAATGATGTTCAATATCACTAGCTATCAGAGAGATGCAGATTAAAACCACAATGAGGTATCACTTCACATTAGTCAGAATGGCCAACATAAGCAAAACAACAAACAACAAGTGTTGGAGAGGTTGTGGAGAAAAGGGGACCCTAGTGCACTGTTAGTGGGACTGCAGACTGGTACAACCACTGTGGAAAACAGTATGGAACTTCCTCAGAAAATTAAAAATGGATCTGCCTTTTGACCCAGCATCTCCACTCCTGGGACTATATCCTAAGAATCCTAAAACACCAATTCAAAAGAACCTTTGCACCCCCATGTTCATAGCAGCACAATTTACAATAGCTAAGTGCTGGAAGCAACCTAGATGCCCATCAGTAAATCAATGGATCAAAAAACTGTGGTACATTTACACAATGGATTCTATGCAGCAAAAAGAAAGGACCTCCTACCCTTTGCAACATCATGGATGCAACTGGAAAGCATTATGCTAAGCGAAATAAGCCAGGCAGTGAAAGATAAATACCATATGATATCACCTTTAACAGGAACCTAAACAACAAAACAAAGAAAGAAGCAGGGTATAGTCAAAGACACTGCATTAGAGGACAGGTGGAGAGTGACCAGAGGAGAGAAAAGAGGGATTTCGGGGTAGAGGGGGAGGGTTTTCCGGGAACAAAGTTAAAAGACACATGGATAAAAGCTAGGGGGAGGGTGGTAATGGGAGGGAGGTGTGGAGGGGGGGTGGGAGGGCTTGATTGGGAGTAAAGGGGAGAAAACTGTACTTGAACATTCATTTAAATAAAAAAAAAAGAACATAAACGTAAACTCCCCTATGTTCATTGCAGTGTTATTTACAATCACGAAGATATGGAAGCAGCCCAAGTGTCCATCAATAGATGAGTGAATAAAACAACTATGGGACATTTACACAGTGGAATTCTACTTGGCTGTAAAAAAAAAGAAAAAGAAAAATTTATCCTTTGCAACAGTATGGATGGACCTGGAGAACATTGTTTGAGTGAAATAAGTCAGTCAGAGAAAGACAAATACCATATGATTTCACTCATATGTGGAATCCAATGAACAAACTTAACTAACAAGGAAAATGGGGACAGACTCATAGATGGAGAGCAGGATGACAGCTGGGGGTGGGGAGGTTAAGGGTGGGAGCAATTGAGCAAAAAAGGAAAAGGACTCATAGACATGGATAGCAGTGTGGTGATTGCTGGGGGGAGGGAGGTATAAGGAGGCTAAATGGTAATGGGAAAATATATAATAAAAATAAAAAAAGAAAATATTGTCTCATCCAAGTTAATGAAGACTTACCCCCTGTTCTTCTGAGTTTTGTTGTTTAAGCTATTACATTGAGATCTATGATTTCAGGTAATTGTTGTATATGGTGTGAGGTAGAAATCCAACTTCATTCTTTTGCATTTGAGTATCCATTTGTCCCAGTGACATTTGATGAAATGACATTCTTCTGATTGAGTTGCCATGGCACACTTGTTGACAAGTTAGATTTTTTTTTAATTCTTTATTTTATTGATTATGCAACTACAGTTGGCCCATTTTCCCCCCTCACTCCCCACCACCCTGCCCATCCCCTCCCACCCTCATTCCCCCCTTTAGTTCATGTCCATGTGTCATAAGTTCTCTAGTGCCTACATGTCCCATACTATTCCTACCCTCCCCCTGTCTATTTTCTACCTACTGTCTAT
>PVIA01010590.1:0-50682 GCA_004024845.1 Tonatia bakeri
TCCTTCCAGATCCTTCTTTAGAGGATCATTTTGGATGAGAAAAGTATAAGCATAGCCTCAAAATGATGAGGCGTTTTTCTTCTTCGCAGTGTGGAGAAGTTGTAACATGTATAGGTGCTCCTGGGTACGAGGAAAGGAGCAAAAACAGTGCCCACTGGGTTTTCTACGTGCAGTCCGTGTGTCTAATTATAGGGCAGCCCCTGGCCTTCCTGTGCGTCACTCACCTGAAGAGCCCTGGGCTGTTGGTGCCTGTTAGTCATTTTTAGGAACCGAAATGTCATGGAGATTGTTGTTTCTGTACAGAGACAAGTAACCTGGGGAGGAGGGGAGAATCTGCATTGGAATCTAATCCCTTGTTTTTATTTCCATCTTTGGAATTTATTCCCCCCAAAATTAAAAATAAGAGCTAGAGCCCTGATCACATAGCTCAGTTGGTTAGAACATCATCCTGAAATGCCCAAGTTGTGGGTTGGATCCCTGGTCAGGGCACATATAAGAATCAATCAATGAATGCATGAATCAGTGGAACAACAAACAGATGTGCCCCCTCTCTGTCCTCTTCCCTCCCTCTCTCTTTCTAAGATCAATAAATAAAAATAAAAAATAAGAGCTATAGCCACTTAATGAAATGCAGTGTTTTTGTGTGTTCTATTTGCAATTGTTACAAATAGTCACTGTAACAATACCTTTGTAAACTGGTGTGTTGAGAATCTTAAAACCCACAATGTTGAAAGAAAGTGCCCACTTAGCTCTCTCTAACGCACATAAATTTAGGGCAAGCCACTGTTTCAAGGAGTTTTCTGCGGTTGGATTCACATACTGCTTGATAAACAGTTGAAAAAGTTCAGCATAACTGAGAAGGCATTTAGAACTATGAGTCACTTTCACGACAAGCCAATAAGGCAGGAGAACCGGAGTTGCAAAACAATTACTAGCCCAGCCGGAGGGGCCCTGGAAATGTGTTACAGGTATTCCTTGCGAGAGCCAAGCAGTCAGGTCTGACCACGCCACACAGAACCAGCTCAGGCTGCTGCCCAGACCAAAGCACCTGACACTGACCATGCCAATTTTCACGTTTGTTTCAGAACCCGGGATGCTGAAAGCACCGGAGGTAAGATCAACACTTCACCTTCTTTATAGAACTTTTGCCTTTCAGGTTGTTTGTGCTCTTAAGCGGGCTTGAGCTTTCTGAATGGTAAATGTGCCTTTGAAAAATGGGTGGAAACAGAGAGAGTGAGCAGCTGAGTGCTTGTGAATGAAAGGCACAGGTTTAATCGGAGGAGTTCTCAGTCTTTGGCTGGGATCTTCAGTAGAGGGGAACACGTGGACGTTTTGTTCAAGCTTAGTGTGTGAGATGGAACTCTCAGACTCTTACTGATTCAGGTAAATTTCAAAGAAATGCTGCGGCACTCTTGTGGCGGGAGCATGGGGACGCAGTTCCCTAGTGCTCTGCTGCGGAGTCCCACAGAGCCCTGGGGCTGGTGAACGCCCTGGGTCAGGGTGGCTCTGACCTTGTTTGCACAGAATGGTGGCCCTCATCCCAGGAAGCTGGCAGACCTGCGCTATCAGGAAATGTGTCGCTGCCCAGCGTTTGCTAGCAGTGGGGAAAAAAAACCGTGCTAATATTGCTCCTCTAAGGATGTGGTTTTATGTTCCCAGTGCTTTACGTTCTAACACAAATGTGGTTCGGATCGTGTGTTATTGATCAAATCCAGGCCTAATAACCGTTTCCTTGCGGTTTTACACCAAATCTTAGGTCTCATGGCTTAGAAGTATGTGGTCCCTGTTACTGCTTAGAATACAGTTGTTTTTTTTTTTTTAAATAAGAAAGAATGGAAAATAGGACCCATTCCAGGCAGCCATGGTCTTGGCATTCAACCAAAAGTAACAAATTTCTTACCTGACCTCCCCAAAATAATGTCATAGCAAAGAAAATTAAAATATAAAATACATGTGGTGTTATGTGAACCTCAGGGACAGCTCTTTGAGAATTTCAGAATAAAAGAAAGACAAAAACATTCTAAGCCAAATTATTTTAGCACAATTATATCTCATGAAGAGCGGTATAATATCAGTGTGCTTTGAATAGGCTGGCATTTATATAGTTGGTAAAAATAATGAAGAGCACAGCCAGATGTCAAAGAAGAGGTAAGTTTTTCCTGTGGTTTTTGCATAAGTACCTAATTTTTTGATGTAGAATATGAAGAGTATACTATGAGGAAATTCATATGCACCTTTTCAGTGAATCAGCTGACTGTATTTTAGAATCTAGATCAAAAGAATGTATAACAAGATAATAATAATTTAAAAATAGGCAGCACAAGGTTTTCTAGGGCTGAAATAAATCACCATAAAGTTTCTTCTAGTGTTTAGTCGACAGGTAAGATTTTTCATCAGGGCTGTGGGACAGAAGTTCTGGTGAGCATCTGGGAAAGCAGCCTGCTTGCTGGTACTCTCAGGCTACTGTTGGATGACGGAGACAGCTTTCTTTGTGGAGCCCCGGACCTGAACTCAGTGTTCCTTCACATTTATCCTATGAGATATAGACATTATTTTTTTCCAGGGAGGATGATTTCACTTTGTTTTATTTAAGTTATGTGCAGTGGGTATATTTACAGAAAGAAAGTGTGCTAATGAAAGGGGGTAATAATTTTCACATGACCCTAAATAATTCTCCCCAGGCCTTCTTGTACCCTTAGAAGTTACATGTAAGCCTATTATGAAAGGAGTTAATTTTCCCATTGATTTAAAAAAATGTAGCATCAGTATTTTAGTGACTTTTGACTATGATGGTGTAATTTTTAATTAATGGGTGATTCTGCTAATCTCTGCTCGAGCTCCATGTAAGGGGGAGTCATAGCAGACAGACAGTAGGAAGCGCCTTTCACTGTACTTTCCCCGAGACTTTCACTCTGCAGACGGATGCTGTTAGGGTGCTCAGGAGTCCTCGCAGAACTAAGTGAGGAAGACCCTCTGGGAGCTCTGTGCTTTTATCTCCCCCTCTCTCCTGAAGACCTTTCCCTCCACGTACCAGTTTGAGTCCTGTTCTCTTCCCCTTTCAGTGGCCATGATGGTGAACTTTTTATTTTTCATGTTATAGCTCAGTGTCAAGGTAGGTCAGCGCTCAGGGGCCACAGGACCCGTGGGTGCCCCTGAACCAGCCCTGGGAGGCTCACCTTACTCCCATTCCAGAGTGGACCTTCAGCAGCCAGCGCTGGCTCCGGGAAGCATGGTTCTCACTGCGTCCCCATTTAACACAATCTTCTTTCCATCTGTTCCTCCCCCTGCAAATCAGGTAGTGGACCCAAAGCCAGTGCCATAGAACAAAGGAACCTTTGCTTGTTTTGTTTGTAAAATCAACAGAGAGAATTAGGTTTGTCCCCAAAAAGGTGAGAAGGGAGTATCTTAGGCAATCAAGGTGTGTCTTTCAGAGAAAGACAAGGCAATAGGTGACGAATCAAGAAGTAAAACTAGGTTCTTTGGTTGTCCTCCCCCCACCCCTCACCAGTTCTGAGGAGATCAAGGGAGACAGAGAAGGTTCTGAAGACTGAGTCTCCCATCTCGGGGCTGTAACCGGGGGCTCCTGGAGGTGCCCAGGAGGTGCTCCCAGTGCTTCCACTGGGACGAGCTCCTGTCCAGCCCTGTCCCAGGCTGCTGAGCATACAGAGAGGGGAGGAGAGTATGTTTAAATATGCTCTGCTAAACATTTCCAAATTGTTTCTAATATAAAATACTTTTTAAGAGCTTTTAAAGTTTTAAAGTCTAATTTATCTCAAACTCTCCAAATGTACTTGGTCTAAGTAACTGAAATTCCCTCCTTTTTTTAAAAAAATATTTATTTATTTATTTACTTTTAGAGAGAGGGGAAGGGAGGGATAGAGAGAGAGAGAAAGAAATATCAATGTGTGGTTGCCTCTCACACGCCCCCTACTGGGGACCTGGCCCACAACCCAGGCATGTGCCCTGACTGGGAATCGAACCTGCAACCCTTTGATTCACAGGCTGGCACTCAGTGCACTGAGCCACACCAGCCAGGGCCTTGTTTATTTGTTTATTTGTTTGTTTGTTTAATTTACCAGATTATGGCTTGTCCCACTGCCCACTCTTATTGCATAGACTTCTATTCTCAGGGTCACTGATTTTCAATGACTTTCTAGGGAAAGAAGCTAAAACATAAGCAGCAGGGCAATAACTTAGTAGAAGACTTTGTTCTTTATGTGAATTTAAACATGCAAGATACCATAGAGTTAATAATGACAATAATAATATCACTTAAGATAATCCTTACTGTGTGTCAGGAACAGTTCCAAGCACTAAACATAAGCAACTAATTTAATTCTCTCCCAAATGCTATAGAGCTGCTATTATTACCCCAGATTGGGATATTATCCTGTTGGAAACTGGGGATCCAAACAGGCACAGAGGTGTTAACTAGTTCATGATCAAACAGCTGCTGTGGTGGTTTGAGTTTGAACTTGGGCAGTCTGATTCTAGAATTCATACTCTCAACTATGGCACATGTGCCTTATTTTAATCCTAACTCCTAAGGTAATAGGAGAGTTGCTCTTGAACTTGTGTTCTTTTCTCACGGTTTACATTTATAGTTTTTCTTTTACTTTATTTTTATTGTTGACGCTATTACAGATGTCCCCATTCCCCCTCGCCCACCCCAGCCCTTTGCCCACCTCCACCCAGCCCTCATCACCCCCCGCCCCCGCTCGACCCCTCAGGGCACCACCGCACTGCCGTCTGTGTCCGTGGGCCATGCACTCGTGTTCTTGACTGGTTCCGGCATTCCAGGACGAAGGCCCAAAGGCTGAATTCCCCTTTGCCTCCCCAGCACCCTGACAGCAGGTGTTGCGACATCAGTAGAAGGACAGCTTCTCTTGTGCATTAGGAAGGTGGAGGGCTGTGCAGGAAGGAACGACAGCAAGGCATCCATCCCTTGTTTAGGGGAGGTGGTCAGGTGTGTTCATTGTCCTTTATACAAAGAGCTCCACAACTCTGAATACAATTTCAGGGAGAAGGTGTTTTTCTTTGAAGGCAGTTCCCTTCTAGGTTATTCAATGTGACTAGTCACTTATTGCGTGTCCCATTTTGTACCTGGGCCCCCAACAGGCCAGAACTGCACTGTCCTCCTGCACAGTGACTCTTTATGACCCACAGTGAAAATGCCGTTCCCACTGATGTGTTTGCTCAAGTCAGAGCCCGAGAGCCTTGTTGTGAGAGACCCCACTCCAGTCTGGTCAGCCAGGTCCCCGAAACAGCTGGGCAGGGTCTCGGAGGTCAGATATCTTCACCGGGAACATTTTCCAACCAAGGCAGTCTTTGTCCTCACCATTCCTTCCGTCATTAAGACTTCAAACAAAATGAGTCCTGATACCCAGAGACGGCAGGTGGAAAGCTGCGTCTTCCCCGTAGTGCGCCCGACGAGTATCAATGCGTAGAGTGCAGTGATGTTCAAGTGGAATACTTAGAGAAACAAAAAGGTTGAATAATAAAAACAAACTTCAGAAGCAAATGTTTGATTGAAGTTAGTCATACTTTTTCATGGAAAAGGCACAACATTCACTGGCCTTCCAAAGTTTCAGGAAGTAATATACTTTTTGGGAAAAAAAACAGTTTATTCAATTAACATTTTAATTAAAAAATTTAAGCACCCATTTGAGATCTTAGCATAACGAAGCTCTAGGTAGCCATCACAGAGATTCAGCATAATTTACTTGTTTAAGGTTTTGCAGTGTTTATTAGATCCTTTCCAAAGTAAATCACTTTAATAATACAAAATCTTTGTTTTCCCTTTCTGCACAGAAGCGGACCAACGGACTGCGGAGAAACTCCAGACAGGTGGATCCAGGTGTGTTTCTGGTTGTACGTCTATAGTTACGCCTTAGTTAAGTGAGCAGGAAAACCTCTGGGACTCGCTGTAGAAAGCCGGGCAGAGTATCGGCCTTTGTGTCCCGCAGTTTGGAATACGTGTGTCTGGGAGGTAGCGGTCTCACGTGTTAGTCACGTGACAGAGCCGCCTGGGGCAGGGTCACCTGGTGAATAACCAGCAGTAACTCTCGTTCCACCAGCAAAGCAGTTGAGCTGGTTGTTTGCTTTACTGAACAGCCTCGGGCTGCCTGGTAACGCTCCCTCGCCCAACACGCTCGCCCTGTTCCCTCTCAGACCTGGGAAGGGAACCAACCAGGTCTGAAAAAGGAGCATTTTCTGCAGGGTTGAGGGAGCTCGCAAACCAGACAACGCTGGTACCCACCCCACTTGGAAAAACATTTTTCTCCATCCTGTATGTCAACCACTGTACAGTGGAAGAGAGAACGGAAGGACTCTCTCTGTCTGCAGGGAGAACAGAATTGTTTCCCACTGCACATCATGAGGTTTGGCCCTGTCATTGTTTTAGTGCCAGTATTTCGCCGTTCATTAAGTAATGCCTTCCACCGTTTAATTACCCACGATTTGTCACGTGTAATACTGGGTCATATCATTGTGGGTAAAAGTTACTCGTGGCTAAAGGAGCCCAAAGATGGGAACTTGCTAATACACGCAGTGGAACATGAAGTATAGTCTCGCCGGAAAATGGTCTGGCCTGTTTTGTTTCTGCGTCCCTGACTGCGTGCGCTCCTCCTTGTGGAGCTGAGCTTTCTGAGCACGGTACCTTCCAACTGAAGCCGCACCCAGGGCGCCTCGCCGCGTTACTGGCCGCCTGCGAAAGTTGACGGAGCTTGGTGGCCTCTGGCTAGAAATGGCTTTGCTTGCTTCCTGAGCTCCGTTTTGGTATTTTAACCACAGAACAAAATTGAGGCCAGTAAAAAATAAAACAAAACAGGGCTTCTTGTTGACTTTTTCATAGCTCTAACTTTCCAAGATACCGCCACCCTTTGCAGAAACTTCTGCAATAATATTTAGAAAATTCTGCAATAATATTTAGAAAAAGTGCTTCTGTTTCGTAGGAGTGTATGACTGGGAGTGTAATTTTTTTTCTTATTTTGTGGGGGTTGTGTTATTTCTGTTTCAAAAAATTATCTATTTATAATGAAAATATTTATAAATATTTTAAAAATACTGTCTCTTCTATGAGGATTTTCATTTCATCCACCCCCCAACAGGAAAATGCATTGCTTTGTTTGTGTTATCAGTAGGAGCACATTTAACTATTAATAACTTACGTTATAACCACAAATTTTAGGAGCCCTTAGATTATTTAAAGGGAGATACATTGAATTCACAGATTATAAATATCACCAAGTAGAGCACAATAAAACCGTGTATGCTCTTCTGTCTTAAAGGTGACGGCTGTGTGCAGGTATAACTCTTTTGATGTTCCTATTTCCTGTTTGTCCAAAGATCATGAGAGACTTCATGAGGAATAAACTTAGAAATACAAAAGAAGTAGTATTACATGTTATATTTGTAATTCTGTCTTTCTATCTAATACCTTTCCATTAGTTATAATAAATATCTGAGTGTTTTATCATGTGTGCACATTTTGGAAAAAACCCCAAATAATTATTGGTCTTTCCTGTTGTAGCTCTTACTGTGATGCGAGGTATTTCCCCCTGTAGGTGGCTGTTAATGCCAGCCTGGAATTGTGCGTTTAAAGTTGGCTGCCTTCTTATGGCAACTGCTTCCTTGTGGCAACTTGTAGAGCTTTTTTGTTCAGAGTTAGCCCTTGCCTGTAGTGGGCCTCCTCTGCGTCCCCACGTGGCGGTGGTTCCGTGGGTTTCTGCCTCCCTCCCAAGATGCTTGTTTAAACCAGGGGTCGGTCGGATGGAGGCTTCCTGGCCACGGGCCAACTGCTTCCAAGGGCATCACCTTCTGTGAATGCTTTTCCCATGCCATGCCTTTACATTTGTTCTCCCAGCTACGTTAGCTGACCCCTCCATGTGCCAACACACTGTCCGCTCCCCGGGGCCTCCCTTGGGGTGTTGTAGGAAAACGTGATGGAAGTTTCGGGGGGGGGGGGCTCAGAGGTAACTACTTTTTCATCAGATCCCAATTTCAGAGCCACGTACAAAGGGACATGGTACAGCTTCCCTGGAGACCTTTGGTTTTGGAAAAGAACTTAACGCATATTTCTTTGTGCTTCATACATAATTTTAAATGAATGATGATAGCTTGTTACGAACGCATTGGCTCTCTTGCTCACTAAATTCTCTGTGCTGACGAAGTGGACCAGTGCACTGAAGGGGCACAGGATAATCTAGTTGCAGGAAGCATGGCTCTGAGCCATGTTGCCTGGGCTGGCCACCCCTCTTCCCCCCGCCACCCCACCAGCTGTTTACTTGCAGTTGACCTTGGGCTATTTGTGCCCTCTCTACGCTGTGGTTTCCTAATTTGTGAAGGAGACTAGTACAGCCCCTGCCTTACTGAGTTGCTGTGAGTTGGTGCATGGGAAGTCCTTGTGACTGTAGGAAACTCGGAGGTGACAGTGATGATGCTAATTGCTTTATGGCAGAGTGTGTTATTTCTGATTGGACATTTTGTCCTGTGGGGGAGAGTCAGTCATATCTGCTGGTTATGTCTTTCCAAAGAGACCCAGATTTTTCTGCTGAGTTTCCATGGAAGCTAGACGTTACATAATCACAGCCGTTTTCGGGCTGGCCTTTACTGCTCATCCCACGGCCTCGGTGACGTTTCGCTCATCTGTAAGAGGAGACGCCAGCAGCACTGGCAGTCCAGAGGTTTCGGTGAAGTTAGTGGTATTTGTGAGTGCAACACAGGAGTGAAAGAAAGAAAAACTCCTAAGGCTGAAAACATTACAGTGCATTGCGAAGTTCTTTTCAAACCAGAAAGGCATGCGCTGCAGATTGGCAATGGGACTTGTTAGCACATTTAAAACGTTCATGCTCTACTAATAATGGTGGATAGTCTTCATAAATAACATTTGCAAATGGCTTTTCAGTTCAGTTTACATTTTCTTGTCCGCTGTTGTGTGCTAAGAAGTTTACCGATGTATGGTCTCAACTGTTTTTATAAATGTAATAATGTGTTAGATGCAAATGCTGGTAGCTCTTTTGGATTTTTTAAATATAGCGAGGTATTTTCATCAGTTTGTACTTTTCTTCCTGAGACGTCAGATGTTAGATTCAGGAAAATAACACTTAGAAAAGACAGATCAATTATTTCAGGAACACGAAGGTGCTGGGCCTTTTTCAAGAACATGAGATCATAAATCTCAGGAAAATCTCAGCACTAGTGTAATATTTTTCACCTCAAGGGGCTCTCAAGGTCAGAGTCACTAATTAAATTTTAATACTGAGCTTGAAAAGTTTCCTTCTGTCTAAGTATAGGACATAGGAGATTTAGTTTGCAGGTGGCAGGTCGGTGCGCCAGGATACGTGTCCTTCTAATCATGTCCCTGTTTTTAGGTGACCGCTAAATTGTCTGTATTTGTGGGATGCATAACATCTTGTATGTAAGTCCACAGTCACCGGTGTTTAAAAAATTCAGGTCGGTGTTCGGTGTTGTGCTCGCAAAAGATTAGAGAAGTGGAGGGAGATGAATGCCCCTCATCTCTCTGATCTCAGGTTGCTCAGGTGATTTGTGATAACCTTGAATAGCAAATGAGCAGGTAATGGTTCAATTGTAAGGTTCTTTCTCTGTGCTCCTCTGATGCCGTTGATTGCAAAGGGAAACGTGTCTTGGAGGCACTATCTTATTCACGGGGGAGACGTCTTTAACTTTCTGGCAGAGTCATCTTCAAAGACGGCTGCTCTCCCTGTCAGGTGGTGGCCTTGATCTAAAATTCCATTCCTATTGTTCTTTAAAAAAAAGATTTTACTTATTTATCTTTAGAGAGAGTGGGAAAGGCAGGAAGGAAGATGGAGAGAAATATCGATGTCCAAGAGAAACATTGATCGGCTGGCTGCCTCTCCTGTGCCCCCAACCGGGGACTTGGTCCTCAACCCAGGCACGTGCCCTGACTGGGAATTGAACCAGCAACCTTTCAGTTCACAGGATGAGGCCCAGCCCACTGAGCCACACCAGTCAGGGCCATTCCTATTGTTATTGCATGAAGAAAGGAATTCAGGAACGCTCTCTTGCATTTCCAGCTTTGTGTTACATGGAGCAGTCAGCACCGGCAACGTCGTTCATTAGAAACCATGGCTCCTCTCCACCGGGGATTGATATTCTGCCTGAGCAAGGAGATGTAGGCACAAGTCTTGATTTATGTCCATGAGTAGACATATTAAAGTATTTTACTGTTACATATATCATTTCATAGACTGGTTCAGTATGGTGTGGCACAGTATCATAAAAACAATGAGTGAATAGTCTGATAAACATATAAAAAGATGTAATTATGGAGTAGGTACCAGAAAAGCAAAAGGGATTGGAAAAGAGAGAAGCAAGTGTGGGCTCCAATTGCCTTCTAGCTGGGTCACCTGTATATGTTTCCATTTATATAAATAAGAATTTTACTATGGTGGTTTATTGTATTGAATTACAATGTACCACAGTTTTCCTTACTGTTTTAATTTCCAAGGACTGAAAAACTCATTTCAAATCGAACCAGAATTGTTGATTTCTTTTAGACATGATTTTAAATATATCGGCATTTGCTGAATAGAGAAATTATATATTTTTAGTTTCTAAATAGAAAACATTGCAGAGAAAAATACCAACCTGGGATTTTTTAAATCACTGATCTAAAAATACATTTTATTCTTTCTTTTTCTTTTTTTAAGAAGACAGATGTATATTCTTGAAGGCTGTAGTAAGTGAACTTTTGTTCATAATAAATAAGTAATAACACATCCATAGATGATACTGGTTCCATATTAACCAGTCAAACCTGGTTTTGTCTTTTCGATCACCTGTAAAACTAACTTCCCGTCCCAGGTAAATCCTCATCTAAATACCAGAAGCATAATTGTGAGTGTGCATATTTGAAGATAAAAGCATGGGTTTGAAAGCACCGGCACAGTAGAAGCTAGTGTTGAGATCCATCACGGGGAAGCCAGAGCAACAGGCCTTGTGGGTCCCAGGGAGGCTGCTCTGGTTCCTGCAGCCACAGATTTGTCCTCAGGCTTCTGTGACACTGAGGACAATGGGACGAGTTTTGCACGAAGGCCCTGATCCTCTTGTGGTTATTTCAGGTCTGTCTGTCTCATTCCCTGGGCTGGGAGGACCGATTCCTGAGAGGTACAGCCCAGTCCCTCGCTCATATCTTTTTTGGTCCTCCTTTCCTCCCTTCCTCCTTTCCTTTCTTTCTTTCTCTTCTTCTTCTCTTTTTTTTGGTTGGGGGAAGAAGATTTATTTCTCCCTTTCCAGTCTATTCCGTGTTCTCAAAGGGTCACCATTGCCGTCATCTAGCTGGTGGGTCCACGCCCAGCCAGCCTTTTCCATGGCTCCAGTGCCTCCAGCCGGGGAGCAGGGCAGGCGACCTTCTGAAGACCCTGCAGCGGGAGGCCGCTGCAGGTGGGAAATGGTGTCAGTGATGGGATTATTGAACAAAAGTTCTGCAGTATCACACACACAGCCGACTTGGGGGTCACCTACACATTCCTTTCTGTTAGTGTGGTAATGATGTTTTTAGAAAATAAAGTATATATCGGTAACGTTTTAGAAAAAAGTTCTGAAAGGGAAGTCAGACTCGGTGAGCTGGTTTTCACGTTTCTTGGGGATAACACCTTCCCTACTCGGAAGGTCAGGTGCGGGGCCTGGGCCCCCTCTGCCCTGTCGATGGCCATGGCAGTGAAAGCCTATCCGTTTCAGAAGGAAAAGAACGTGCTGTGGAATGCTCAGCAGACACAAACTTCAGAAATTCCTACTGGGCCAACAACCTCTGAGCGCCCAATAACCTAGCCGCAGAGGTTTAGGGGGAACTGAGATAAGTGAAAGCACGCAGGTGGGGCAAAACTTACCGTCTTCAAATAACAATATTTGATACAAGTCAAGTCCACCTGATGCCAGAAAAAGGACATCGATAAGGTGATCTTGAATGTCATAATTGTTTGTAATCCTATAATACCATAGTTCTATATATAAATAGTGAGAATGATTGTCAAATTCCACACTCTTGGAGGGCAGAGTGTGGAATTTCTGTCACGGTGGCTCATATTGGCAATTATTTACCTCTTGGTGCATTCTGATCAAGTTGGTTTCTAAAATTTTAATTCACATGAGAAGGAAAGCTTATGTTGGGTTTTTAGTTTTACAGATAATTTTTCTTTTGAGACTCGTTTCTGACTGCATAGATGTTAGAAATATATGGAGATTTCCCTGTCTTTGAGGAACTTGGGATTTGGTTGGAAAGATAAGCTGTGCAAAAGGAAAACCCGCCGGAGGTCGATGGTGGCAGGCGGGCACATGAGGGCCCGCTGGAGCGCGTGGTTGATGGGGCAGTCCGACTCCCGTGCACCCAGGACAAGGAGACCAGTAGTTAATAAGTAAGCACGTCAGTAAAAGTGAATTTACATAAAACCGTTGATGTGAAATAAAACTTATCAATGTGCTTGTTACTAGGTTGGGGTCAGCTGGGTTCTCTAAAGCATACCCAGTATGCTTTATTTTTAATTTTTGTTTATTTTTTGCTTTATTTTTATTGTTGACACTATTACAAATCCCCCCATTTTCCCTGCTCTGTCCCCCTCCTCCCAGCCCCTGCCCCCCCTTCCCTCTGGCCATCACCACACTGTCGTCTGTGTCTGTGGGTTATGCTTATGTGTTCTTTGGCTCACCCCTTCCCCTTGAGTTTGTCAAGTGACACAAACCCATTTCAAACTAGTTTAAGAGGAAAAGGAAAAGTGTGAGGGACTTCCTGGCTCAAGCAGGAAGTCCAGAGTGCTTCGGCTTCAGGCAGAGTTGGAACCAGGGGCTGAAAGGGTGTCAGGGTTTCATTTCTCCCTGTGTCTCAGTTCCGAGTTCTTCTCCGTTGGCTTCCTGCCGATAGACCCCTCACCTGGAAGCACAGTGGACCGCTAGCAGTCCTCAGTATGCATTGTCCCACAGCTAATAATTGCAGGGAAAATGGAACACAGTGTCCCCAGGAAATTTAGCGAACGTCCCAGTAAGGCCTTTCGCTGGCCTGGCCTCCACCATCTGCTCCTCTCTGAGGCAGTGGCGGCGGCTGGGGTGATGGGCCGACCTGGTTGCTATGCCAGCTTTCAAATGGGAGCGAGGCTGACCTGTCCTGTCCTCGTGAGATTTTTCTGTAAGAAGAAAGGGCTCTGTTCCCAAAAGAATGGAGAGGGAAGAAGACGCTCAGTGCGAATAGGGTATAAGGAGCATCTGTTCAGGCGTGGCTGGGCTTTCCACCTCTCCCACCTTGTCCCTTGTCCATTTGTAGACTCCCCTGCTCAGTTGTTTTCTGGTGGCAAAAGAGGAGAACCTGGTGGGTTGAGCCTGAAATGGAAGCTGCAGAATCCCACCAAAGTCAGGTCCCTACTCACAGCTTTACTTTGCAGGGATACCAAGGAAACAATCGTTTTCTTGCCTCACGATAGCTTCTTATAGCCCCATCATCGTATCCAAAATATCCACTTGAAATTCTCCTCTGCACCTCGAAGGAGCTGTGTTTCTAGAAAGGGGCAACCCTCTGTCCCACTGTTCCCTACTCCCGTGGGAGGGTGGGTTGGCCCTGCAGGGCAGAGACCTGGAGAAATGGCCCTGATGACAGTTTAGGTGGAGGTGGGGAGCGAGGTGTTCTCCGTGCTGGAGGGGTCAGCGTGGGAATGCCACAGAACCAGACGAGGTGGCCCTTGAGGCATTCAGTTTAAGCCACAACCTGCCTCTGTGGCAGCGAAGGCGTAACGAGGAGAGAAAGAGAAGGAAAATCTTTCTCAGTTGTGTCTATAGAAGGTGCCTTCACTGCTGCTGGCACTTCCAACCACGGAGGCAGCCCCGTGCAGGGGTTCGGCCTGGGAACTCGGCAGTGGGGTAGGTCGGGGGGGTGTCCTGCCCTCCCCTTCCTAGATGTAGAGTCTCTGTTTTATCATCTCTAAAATGGGGGCAACAGTAGCAGACACACCTCCTACTGTTCCTGGGAAGCTTAAACAAGTTAATAAAGCATTTTTCAAAAAGGTTTCTCACACAGTAGGTGTTTTGGGAAATGGTGGTGGCGGGGGATGGTTATCATGACTTCGTACATGCTCCTGTGTTGACTTTCTGTCACTGTGTCACAAGTTACTGTGCTTTTAGCAGCCGGAAATGGCATGTATGTGTTATCTCTCGGTTTCTGTGGGCCAGAAATTGGGGCATGGGGGAGTTGGGCCCTCTGCTTCTGGCTTTCTCACAAGACCTCGCCGAAGGTGTTGGCCAGGGCTGCGTCTCATCTGAAGGTTCACCTGGGGAAGGATTCACTCCCCAGCTCCTTTAACTACGTGGTGACGGGACTGGGTTTCTTTGAGGCTGTTGAGCTGAGGGCCTCGGTCCCAGCTCTTGGTCAGCCCGAGGCTGCCTTCCATGCCTAGCCTCACGGGCCTCCCTGGTATGGCTGCTTACTTCGCCAAAGGGTACACGCCAAGAAGGTGACAGTCTCCTAGCAAGGTGGAGATTAAAATCCTGCATAACACAACCATGGAAGTGACATCCCATCCCGTTTCTCTCAACAAGAGGCAAGTCGCAGGTCCTGCCTACATGTAGTTGTGGGGGAGTAAACGAGCTTTGAGTAGCAGGAGGTAGGGATTATTGGGGTTTATTTTAGGGTCTGTCCGTCACAGACTCTTAGAGGAGATACTGCTGGTTTTCAGTGGAGGAAACCAAAGCTCTGAGAAGGTAAGGCACTCACCCAGAGCCACACAGCAGCTGGCTGGTGCCGGGACTCCACAGCTGTGTTTGGCTCCAGGGGCCTCATTCTTCCTGCGGTCTTTTGCATGCCCAGCTGTGGGCAGAGGGCCGCATACGTCCTGGAGTTGGTCCTTACAGTGCAGAGCCCATGAGCTGTGCAATGGGGTGGCTTTTGCAGAGTTCATTCGTGGCTGCTGTTACAGGGCAGATGTATGGGCGATTTCATTTTATGCATTCTTAATTTTGAAAATGTTAATCTGAAATTGCTACAGTGTTTCAATTAATTTGTACGATAAAAACTGAGCACCAGAAGAATCCCCAGCAGAAGATAAGGCAGCTAATTAGAGGTTCTGAAACAAACAACTGTGGACCTGGCATGTAAACCTGCGGGGTGGGGGGACCCCACTGCACTCTGCTCAGTGGCCTTGCCATGGAGAGAATGACTCCTGACAGTCTAAATACTAAACTCAAATGCAGCTAGTTTTTTTAAAAAGCCTTTTTAAGGAATTAACTGTCTAAATTAATGTGTAATTTTTAAATATATGCAGTTCCTGAAAACTGCTTTCAGATGATTTTGGAATATTTTGGATAGCTCTTGCAGTGGTGACAGAAATATAATAGTTAATTGTTATTAAAGTATTTTTCATCTCATTTATGATATTTCACATTTTTAATATTTCAATTTTTCTCTGAATTTAAAGGTAAGACAGCACATAGCCCTTTTTTTCTTTTAAAAAATAACAATTGGCCTTATTTGATAAATTAGAGTTTTACAGTTTGAAAAATTTATTGTAAAAAATTAAGAAAAAAAAAGGAAGTATAGCAAAGTTTTCTGGACAAATTGCCTATAATCACTCCCTTATATAATCACCTGTAGCCTTTTACTTTGTTTCATATTCCCCCCACCACCCCCAAGACTTCGTTTAGTGTCGGGGGGCAACTGTCTGTTTATTAAACATTTGTATTTTCAATGTGGGACTCTGCCTTCATCACTTAGTGTTGTTTCGTGAGCATATTTGTTTATTCATCTGTTCATTCAGCCGTTTGACAAGTCTGCAGGCTTGGCGTTAAAATTTCGAGGATGAGCAAGATGTGCTTTCCTTCCACAGCACACAGGGTCCTGGAGCTGGGGTCAGCTCTGACAGCAGGGACAGGCAGGGCTCTGCTGAAAAGGGACGTGGGCTCCAGGGAGGTGACATTAGGGAACTGAGACCCAGGGTGTGAGTAGCAGATCAACAGCATATGAATGGAGGCAGCCAAGGCCCTGAGTCTGGGAAAGCACAGAATGGCTGGGGTTGCAGAGGGAGAGCTGTGCATGATGGGAATTTAGAGGCAGCCAAGGCAAGGCCTTGGTTAATTCACATCGAGAAGTTCGATGTCCTGTTCTGGAGCAGAGTGGGCCTCTTGGCCAGAGGGGTGACAGGTCAGCAGGGTCTGGCTCAGAGGTCATCTTAGGCACGCAGTGAAGGGCATCTTGAGTCACTCAAGTCTTCAGAAAAATGTGAAATGATTTCCGCATAATTTGCAGTTGGACAGTAGTATTTCTAATTTTCATTATTATAAATATTACTTTGAGGGGTTTCTGTACATGAGTATCTTTGCTCAGAGGGCTGATTATTATGACTGAAAATGGGGTCAGAGAAGTAGAACCCCTGGGTCAACACATGAACTCCTTGATTCTAGATATTTATGTTGCTAAATTGCCTTTTAGAAATGTCACATTGAATTGTATCTCCACCATTATGGAAGTATGAGACTATGACTCATGTTATCCTTACCAAAACAGTATAATTCTTGCCCTGGCCAGTGTGGCTTAGTTGGTTGGAATGTCGTCCCATATCCGAAAGGTTGCAGGTTTGATTTCTGGTCAGGGCAGGCACCTAGGTAGCAGGTTCGATCCCCGCTCAGGGCACATGCAGGAGGCAGGCAATCTATGTCTCTCCCCCTTCCTCTCTCTCTAAAAGCAATGAACAAAATGTCCTTGGATAAGGATAAAAAAAAAAGACCCAGCAGCATATTTCTTTGTATTTGAAGTCACTCCATGAGAAAAGGAGATTACTATTCATGTGGTATTCAGTGGTTTATAACATAATGTGCACTTACTTGGTTTCCTGCGGGACAGATTCTTTTTAATGTTCATTGGCTGTTGGTGTCTTTCTTCCCTCTGTTTGTACCTTACCCATTTCTCTGTTCAGGATTTAGTGCTTTCAAATAGTATCAGCCTTTAGCGACAAATGCTTCTGGCTTATTATTTGTTCCCATACAAAGTCTTGAGTTTGCATGTACTCATAGCGATTGGTATTTTATACATGATCTGTCTGGGGCTGTTGTTGCTTTTGTACTTAGGAAGATCTCCCCTTCCAGACTCTGTTACATGCTGACTCTAGTCTTATTGTTTGATTTGTGTAGCGTGGGACCCATGCCTTTTAACTTATTGGTATTTAAGTAGTGGATTGAAATTCCATGAGCAGTTCTGAAATGTACATCAACATATTTTTAAAGATGTATAGTACCAGATTTTGCAGAATTCAAGTTTGCCTTTTTATCTGTTGTTTGACAGCCATGTTACAGTGCGTAGTTTTTATTTTGTGCTTTACTGAGTACATATTTGGCTCAGATCTGAAGTTATCTTGTATAAAATATGTCGCAATGTATGTTCTGTATAGATTGTAAGGGAATGCTGTTTGAAGCAAATACACGCATGTGATGTTGAGATTTTCAGGCCTTTCTGTTTGTGAACTACGGCACACTGAGATTACTTCTCTCGAGCCTTTTTGGAGGTGGGAGGAGGAAATATTTCGTGGCCATTTGAGTTCCAAGTATCTCCATTGCTCTCTTTTTCTCTCACAAATATACATCTTCCTTAATTTTACCAATCTCATCTTAATTCACGCAGCTACTCCTGGAGCTGAGACAAGACCTCTGATTTTAAAAGCTCTGTAGTTTTTAGCCATATTCTTTTATCAGAGTAAGACAATTTCAACTTCTACTTTATTTGAAAGATGCCATCAGCAAGCCCTCACTTCCAGAGCAGTGTGGAAATTCTGTATTTTACAGCTTTAATCTTGGAGGTTTTACACGTTGCCATGAAAACATTAGGTGTTTAATAAGTAGTCTTTCTCGGGGAAGCCAGTTCCAAACAGGTGGAATGACCGCTTGGGTGTCCTACCTGGCACACTGCTCCCGAAGGTCTGTTTGGGGAATGTGTCTTCGGATGTCCAGATGCCGACAGCTTGTGGGTGGCTTCCTGTCACTCAAGGGGCCCAAAGGAGAGGCATCTGATGCCTTTAACACAGGGCCGAGCTCTCCTTGAGACTGAGAATTCTCTTCCAGTTGGGTTAGAGCATGTGGACAGGATTAGACGGATAAAAAATGAGAATATCCATGCGTCTCTCCACCACCACCTGCTATTCTGGTGCTAATAGTATAGCTTTTTCACTCCCAGTGGAAGAAACTCGCCATTTAAAACATGTGATGCTATGCTTTGGGGACCCCATATTTTAAAAGTTATGTTATTTTCCATTTACATTCAAATAGCATCCAAGAAGAGAATCTGGCCAATGGTTTTGAAAAAATGAAATGGCAACACCTTCTTGGAATCTGACTGTTCAAGGGAGTTTTTTTGCCCAGCAAAACAGGAAGAAGTTGGAAAAAAGCATATGGACTCACGTTGAGCATATGATGTATTTTCAACTTGAACTGGCACTTTACCCATATTTGTAGTGTGACTTAAAAATTAATTTTGGTGAAGCATCTAGATTTGAGAGAGAGAGAAAAAAGTCTCTCTCTGGGACTAAATCAACATTTGTGGCACATAATTAATCACTGCCTTACGTAACCGCTGTTCCCACCTAAGGAGAAGCTGGTGGGAGGAGAGGAGTTTATTAATGTGGTATTAATGCCAAGTGCAGGCCTTGCCTCTCCGAAGAAGAGTTCATTAATCATCGTGGAAGCACAAGAATAAACACACTGCCTGTCTCTTGCTAATTTTTACCAATAGCATTTCTGAAAGGCAAAAAACTCCCCTATTTTCCAAATCTTCACCTGAAAAGGTTTTTAATGTGGCTGTTGTTTGATTTGCGGGGATGTTATGTAACTGTAACACTCGGAGAATGCCTGCATATAGGGTATTGCAGTGAAGTGTACGGATTGAGTTTGGGCACCTGAATCAGAGGAAACCAGAGTCAGATTCCTGGCTCAGCTTCTTCCTGCCTCTGTGGTCATGACATGGACACGCAAAGACGTGTGTGTTACAGGGTGAGTGGCCAGTGCCAGGCGCTGACGGAAATTTGGTTGGAAGCAGTACGGGCTTGGAATTTATAAGCATGTGTTTCAAACCTTTGGGCAAGTTAATAGCCTCCCCACCTATTCAGTGGAGGTAGAACTAGAAAGAATCACCTTACCTATATCACAGGATTACCAACTGGCATGAGTGAGCTAATGCTACAATCAAAATTAAAAACCGAGCCTCGTCGTGATGTGCAAATTAGTGTAATAAGATAAAAATAAGGGCCAAGTTGTGGAATCTTCATTATTCTCATGTATCGCAGCCTCTCAGTGTTAGAATTATGTGGCTGATGAGTCATCTGGATAGAATTTAGGTCAGCCATATAGTTACTGCATTCTCTATGCAGTTTTTTCCTTACCATTTGCTGTAAATTTTACTGTTCTTTTTTTATAACTGTCTTCACAGTTTTTTTCCTGCCTCCTAATTTTAAAAATTATTTATAAATAATGAATAACATAGTACTTAACCAGTAGATGAAGGCAATGACAATCTAAAAAAAAATGTAATAATACAAACCACATGTGAGGAAACAGATGCACCAATTGAAACAATCCTAAATAGAAAAATAAATTGACGTGCAGGAGAAGGAGGCTGCTGTCTCCTTTTGTGTGTAATCTGTTGGCTACCAAGTCCCAGAGGCAGGAGAGAATCCATAGTGAAATTTTCGGGCCCTTCGGAGAACGCGTTGATTTCTTATGTATCCCTGTTTGAAGACGCGTCCTTTCTTGTTCCTTCCCATGGCCCCTGTTGTCAGAAGCGTTGTTGAAAGCCAAGAAGAAGAGAAACATTTGAAGGTCACAGTGGAGGATGCAGCTGTGAGGTGTTGGCAGGTCACAGAAGACAGGCAAAGGACGCAAGCAGCACCAGTCAATACAGAATATTATAATAGAAGTAAAAAGCAAAGTAAAAAAATGAAGAAGAGATCATAAGGACGTGAAGCCAGGTATAGGTTCCCCCCCCCCCCCCCCTTGGAAGGAAGAGGTTGAGCCCAGTAGACCAGCAGGAGGTCTAAAGCGAGGATTTTTTTTTTGTCTCCAATTTAAAATGCCACTTACCTAACTGGTCTTTCTTATCTCCCTGTGAACTTCTGGACCAGCTCTGGCCTTTCCCCCTCGGGGGATGTTCTCTGCACTGTCAGCGCTGACTCCCTCAGAAATCCTGGGCCCACGCCCTGATTACGAAAGAGCAGGAGAGAGTTTGAAGGGACTCCTGGCGATGAGTCCCTTGGGGAGGAATGGGATGCTCTTGTAATAAGACACTGCCAGCCAGAAGCCAGAAGTTCCCTTTAACGCCAGCCATCCCAGTATCAGGTTTCATTGGAAAAACGCAGTTAAGTTGAAGCCGCAGGAATTCCCAGTGAACCGCTTACCTTCCTTTGAGAGTGCACGTTTCTAGAATGACCCCTAACATTCTTCCTTTCCAGGTCGCACCGGCCTGGATTCTGGGATCTTAGCTCCGAGAGCTTTCTCCTTTCGCTGCAGTAAGGGAAAAGTTGACCGTTTGTCTGTCTTTCATGCTTTGCATCTCACGTGAACCACAATGTTAAATTCTTATGTATGGCTTTGGAAACCATTCGCGCGTTGGGGAAGCAGGCATGGGTGAGTCCTGGGGTGACATTTATTCAGGTACTAGGATGAGTAAATGTATTTTTCATTCTCACAAGAAAACCCGTGAAGTCAATACACGCCCGTGTTACAGATCAGGGCGTTGTCCAAGAGCTGCAGGCAGGTCCGAGTTCATGTGAGTTGTAAACACCGAAGCCGGCCTTTTAACCACAGTCTCGTGAAAAACTTACACAGGTTTAACCATGAGCGCACTAGGTGTGTCTAACTCATTGGGAGTCTTGGAAGGGCACATTCACTAGATCGGTGCCTGCCGTGGCCAGGGTGGCCTCAGACGTATGTCATGCCAGGTGCTCAGGGGAGGAGGGCTGGAAGTGAGGGCAGCTCGTCTGCAGGGAAGGACTTCTGGTCGGGGGCAGAAGAATAAGCCCTTGGAACGGCGAGTCGAAAGAGGAGGGAGGCATGGGGCCTTGATGCCAGGACTTGTGGCTAGGGGGGGTTTGTACTTACATGTATGTCTGGGTCCTGGGCGAGCGCAGCCCTGGGAAGGGCCTTTCTGAAGGGCCCCAGTTTTCAAGGAGGAGGCAATAGGCAGGTAAACGGCCCTTGAGTGCGCGCCAACCTTGGGTCATGACAGGTTAGCGAGGAAGGAAGTTCATGCCGTATAGCTTGCTAGATCTTTCATTAGTATGTCTTTGCTTTGATTTTAATAGGATTAGGTAATAAAATCAGAGCCAAACATCAGGAAATGACCCCAAACTAATGGAATAAATGCTGCTTCTGTTTATTCTTTATACATGTGGGCTTTCTCCCTTAATGTCTTCATTAGAAGTTGTGTAGAAAACAGATTTTAGGCATGACTTTGGCATTTTAGATCATTTGTAGACATTGATTACGTTCTCCCGTCTTGTGCTTTATTGTTGGTCCTACCTGTGTGCGTATAATCCCAGCATAAACCGTCATCTGTCCAGGGTCTCAATCCTCAGTGACGTGATATTCTTTTTAATAGATCTGTTTACACCATTTGTATAAAAAACACCTCACATTTCCCAGGCACATCTGGAGACCTTGCTGGATTGTATTTCCTGCATTGTCGCCCGTAACAGGCATGCTGGTGAGTGCAAGGTGTCGGAGGGAAGACACTAGAAGTAATTAAGAAGTTAGGCTTTGGATCTTCCGGCCAAGACGGCGGAGTACTCACCTTCTCTCATGGCCATGTCAAAATCACAACTGAATTATAGACCAGTCGACCTGGAGAGCCAGCCCCCCGCAGACTGGCTGAACAGAGCTCCAGTAACTAAGGATTTAAAGAAGAAGCCACAGGGAGACTGGATTGAAATTCACACAAAGAGATGAGGCTTTGTCGTTGGCGTCACCCAGCTCGATGCCTAGCTCTGCCCCTTAGCGGTGCACCCTTGGGAGGCTGGGCAACCTGTTTTGCCTCCCTCCGCCCTCTCCTGAGTAGGGGTTAAATTGCTACCCACCTTCCAGAATTGCTGTGTGTGGTTTAACTTGGGGAACATGAGCCCAGCGTCTAGCTCTCTGTAAGCACTTAATAAGGGACGGCTGTTGTCATCGCTGCCGTCCTCGGGATTCAGGATCTGGGCAGGTACGGAAGGCGAGCTGAGACCTGCAGAGGCAGGACCCGGGCTCTGGGCTCTGGGCTCCTGAGGCCCTTGGCAATGCTGTGGGCTTGTTTGTTATGCTTTTAGGGATCCAGCTCCATTGGGGACAGCCCTACAAGCTGCTAGCTCCTGCATGTCTTGCTTGTAATGCTTTTGTGAAAATTAATGGTACGTGGATTCCAGCCCTGCATCCACTGTTTACCAGCTCTGGGACTTGGCCGAAGTCACTTAACCCCTCTGACCCTCAGCTTCCTCTTCTTTAAGATGAGGGTTGGAATAAGATTCCCTTTATAGGATTATCCTGTGGCTTAAATGAATTAATGTACGTTAAGCTCTTAGAACAGGGTCTGGCACATGGTATGACGTGCTGTGTAAGTTTGAGCTGCTGTTATGTTTTTAAAGTAAAATATTTTCAGTGATCTTGAGACAGTGGTAGAAGCGTGTCATACACAGAGCTAATTATAGCAGTGAAGAGGCTACAGAGAGATGTTAGGAGAATGCTGACAGCGTGCTGGGCGGCGGCTGGTTCCGCAGCGTCAGGACGGGAAGCTGGGCACCGCTGGGCTGTCTCAGAGGACCCTGCGGTTCGTACGAGGTATCCCTAAAATGACTTATGCAGCAGAAGGCAGCTGGTGGGAATTTCAGCCCATAAATTTAGGAGGGAAAGAAATAAAGCCATTTAAAATGTTTTCTTAAAATCAGCTCAATCCCAATCTTGAGCCCGTTATCCCTGCCTTGGAGTTTGAGGACAGTCGGTCCCCGTCCTGCAGGGCCAGCGAGGTGTCTGGTCAGGAGGGTGTCTGAGGCTGGGGCACCAGCTTTCCTCAGTGCCCAGGTGGCCTTTGAAGTCCTGCCTTCTCCCCAGTGAAGCCTCAGAGCACTGGGATGTCCCTGGTGCCCCAGAGCCACACACCTCTGTGTGCTTCTCCCTCTGGTTAGCCTCCTCCATCCTCCGTTGGTTTGGCCAAAGGTTGACTCTTCCCCCCTCTCTCCTCTGGGACACACTTCACTTCATCTCACCAGTAATTCAGGTTTTGCAAAGGGCAGGGAGAATCAGTGATTTCTAAAAGCTTTTGCTCTCTACCCTACAGCACTCCTTAAAGCAGGGAAATAAAGACCTTAGCTACCTGCTTGGAAGAGAGGGGACAGGAAAAGACCGTGGGAGCACAGAATTAGTGTCTCAGTGAGCGACTGTGCGGCAGGAGTGCAGACGGCTGAGTGGGAAGTCAGGAGCCACAGGGACCCACTGGGCTGCTGTTGAAGTAGGGGCATGTGTGCAGGCCTCAGGGACTCCACTGCCCCACCACCTGCACGTGATCTCAGGAGCTTTCTCAAACAGCAGCAGCAGCAGCAACAACAACAACAAAACACACAAAAAATTCCTCCCCATCCCTACTTTGATTCTGAAATGCGCCCTCCTCTCCTCACAGCTACTATCACCTGCCTTGAAAAACTGCATTGACAGATAACATCCATTGCCTTATGTACCCGAGCCCATGTGGCTCAGTTGGTTGGAGCATCATCCTGTGGCTGAAAGGTTGCAGGTTCGATCCCCAGTCAGAGTGTGTATGGGAGGCAACCAGTCGACGCTTCTCTCTCATCGATGTTTCTCTCTCTCCCTTCTTCTCTCTCTAAAAGCAATGAAGAAAATATATGAACATCCATTGCCTTGTTTTGTTGTTTCCTTATTTCGGCATCACTCATGTGGACACACAGCAGAGACAGTGGCCGTGTCCCCGCCCTCTCTGCCTGGTGGTTTTTCAGTGGAGAGGAGTGTGGTTTGTGCACCGCAGTGTTGACAGAGAAGGACCACACCCTCCCTCAGAGTCCGGGCAGGATGGGGGTCCCTGTGGGGACCAGTGCGATCCTGGCCCTGCCTCAGCAGGGTAGCCACGTGTGGTCAGGGTGTGTGGGACCAGTTGGGCTGCCCCCTGGATTTCCCCGTGTGACTGGGGAAGGACAGATGTGTGATGAGTGTGCTGTGAGTTCTGGTGATTGAGTGCCGTCTCCCCTGCTAGATGGACAGGTAACTCCAGGGCCACCACCTGGGCTTGCTCTTTGTAATCCTTGGGCTGGCCTGCAGGACATGGATGCCCCAGGAGGACGGGGTAGAGGGTGTGGTCCCCTGAGTAGCGGGGAGGAATGTTTTATCACTGACATTGCTCACAGTCCCTGGCCCACCATGATAAGAAAAGTCAAACTGACTTTTAGACTGTTTTATTATTGTTTTAAAATTTTTCTCAGACAATGCCCCCCTTACTACCTGGCCTGGTGTGGACCACTCCCGACCCCTCCACTTCCCCTGTCCTTCCCGTGGCCACCGTCACACCAGGGGTGCTTAGTAAATTATTATTCAATTTATTGACAATTGTCATAGGCTCTTCATGGCTCCTCTTGCCTCTCATCCTAACTTCCTTTCTTGCCTCCTCCACACTATCAGGAGAATGATTTACTTAAACGAGAACATTCCCCCTGTCTCCCCTGCAAGCTTACACTCGCCGCCGTCCTCAGAACCAGCCTGTCGAATGTGCAGTAAGGACCCCCAGGCCTGTGTCAGTGCGAGCTTCTTGCTGCCGCTCTCCTGCCTGCAGCAGCTGAGAGCTGTTTGCTTTCCACGTGTGCTGCCTCCGGCGCTGCCGCTGGCCGGTGTGAGCAGGCAGAGTGATCGGATCTTCAGAGGTAAACCAGCACACTCTCCATTTTGCAAATTGGAATTTTTCCGAAACAGTTTTTTTAGCGCCCTTGCATCCGGCCACACCAACCTCACTCCCCTTCCTCACCTGGCCGACTAGTGTCAGTCCTTCTGCCCACCATCCAGCAGGCTCGGCGTGGATGCCCCCTGGTCCAAGGAGCCCGCCTTGTCGTGCCTGCCCTCTGGTGTGCTCTGCGGGCTCCCTCAGGACAACACAGACAGAGGACTTTGTTACATTTTTTGCGATGATCTGGGTATGCGCTTATTTCCTAAAACTTTTCATAAGCTCCCTGACGAATAGCGAGAGTCTCAGTGTTTTTATACTCGTACCATAGTATCTGGAACATAGTAGGTGTTCAGTAAAGAAACGTTGGACTGAATTGTGAGCACAACTGTATGAAAGGGACCACTGGTTTCTGGTTTGCAAACTCTCTAACCTCTTTGAAAAGTTGATGTGTGCTTTTTTTATACTTTGGAAATTAAGAGAATGGTTTGTTATTGAGGCTAGCAGTTCTTTTTGTTTGTTTGTTTGTTACATGCTTACTCTTCATGAGTGTGTACACGGTGTGGCAAAAGTAGGTTTACAGGTTTTCATGTGGAAAATAGTGCAATAATTAATAAATAATAACCCAACAATAAACTCTGTTTTGCATACTCACAACTGAAAACCTACTTTTGCCATGTCCTTTATAAACATTGGAGAGCATGATATTTAAATATTGGTGAGTCCACAGCAGTTTTGTTAATTTTTTTTCAGACCACAAGAACAATGAATAAAGGATTCTAAACACACAGCAATAGAGAACCCAGGCATATTTATAAAGTGATATTCTGATAAGTTTTGCGAGAATCCTCCAGTGGAAATCATTTGTCTCGAATATCAACTACTCAGAGCTAAATTGAAACAATAGGAGATTTGTTTAGGACCCGTAATAGCTGATGCAGAGCATTGCTATGACACTGTTCGCTGGAATTGGAGAGGGGACTGGCCGGTGTGAGAAGGCAAAGTGATCGGATCTTCAGAGGTAAACTAGCACACTCTCCATTTTGCAAATTGGAATTTTTCCGAAACAGTTTTTTTGAAACACTTTTTGGGGCAATTACCTGGAATCATGTTGAGTGTAATTCTGTCTGTTACCTTCTCCTAACTTTAATCTGTTTGGTGAAAGAGTTTATACAGTCATGGTTTTCTTGTTTTTTGTTGTTTGTTTTTGCTTTTACTATTTTTTTTCAATCCAAATCTATCTAGAGTTCAAAAATCTAGAGAGAGAGTTTAAGCTTGCAGGGGCTACAGAGGACCCAGAGATATTTTCAAAGTCCTTCCAATGGAATTTTACACACATTGATTTTGTTTAAGGTGATTTCTTTTCTATCAGATATATTTGATTTAGGACAATGCATTTCTCCACTTTTTTATTACTAAAGTTTTTTATAACCCGAGTTTATACAATACTGTTCAACAATGTAAAAGTTAGTATATTAAAATTCCATCTGAGTATTCACATGTGGAAAGTGTATTTGAAGTCACTGAATGAACTTGGCTTTGGATGAAGACCACCTCGCCAGAAGTGTCCCACGAATCCTGACCAACCGGAGGAACTACAGGAACACACAGCCCCATTGTAAATGCATTCCTCGGTGTAACCCGTAGTTTACAGAGGGGCTACCACAGACATCTTTAAACACGGATTCCCAGCATGTATAAAACATGAGAAGTTTATAAAGAACAATCATCGGGAAACCCAGGGAAGCTTCAGGGAGACGCAGCAGCCTTTGCAGCCTGGGAAGCTGCTGTGAATCCTGGGTGTTTCACTCGGTGGGGGATTCCTGCTTTCGGGTTGAGTCTGCCCCGTTCTGAATGCAGTCTTCACCGCCAGCATTTTAACGAGTAGTTGGATAGACTGAGAAACTTTTAGCTTCATTTCCTGGCCCGTTCCTCACATGCCAGTATGTCTTTTTCTACCCACTAGGCGCAGAGACTGTGTCCCCATTTGCCCTTTGCTCTAAGGTGTGGGAGGGCTCGGAGCTTTTGATTAATAAATATTGCTGCTGAAACCTCATCATGCAGCCTGTCAGTCTGGTTGCATTCGGAACAGAAGAAGCTTGAAAACCAGTGGCCTTGACTAAAATTGGTCCAACTCTCAGTGCTTTTCATAAAATAGGGGAGACAGTTATTAGATCCCCAAACCATTGATTGTTGATGGGCAGCGTCGCTGGGCTTGGAGATGCTCCGTGATAACCTAAGCCCCGGCAACCTCATCTCTCACTGGTTCCGGCAGGTACCTTTCCTCCCCCTGTCCAAGCTCTTTGAGGAAAAATCCAAATTGTAGAGAATAAAAACTGAGAAAGTATTTTTCCGTGCATGTTTTCTGAGCTACTCTGGTTTTTCAGCCTGAACTATAACTTTTTTTTAAAAAACCATTGTCATATTTTCAAATATACTTTTCATTGGAGAAAGGGGTCTGGAGGCAGGGGTCTTGACAAGTGGGAATACCAGTTCTCTGGCAGAGTGGACTCAGTGTTGATAATAGCGAAGCAACTCATTTTTTCTTCAGTGACACAGTCGCTTTAAATAACGGGGCTCTGGGTTTCAAATTTTAGGGCTATGTCATGTGAGCAGTTAGTCAGATGATGAATTTAAATTTCCTTTCCTTTCCGAGCTGTGCAATTCCTTCCTTGTAGGCACATAACGACTCGAAAATCTAAACAATTATTGTTCATTTAGGAGAGAAAAATACTTCTCCCAAGCAATCAGGACTGCCGACTTTATTTTCCTTGTAACTTGGACGGTTGAATAATTCATGGTCCCAGGCTTGGTGATGGTTGCGTTCCAGTGGGGAGGAGACGAAACAGGAGCGTACGACTTACGTTCAGTGCGGTCCTTTCTGTAGCAGTGATTCAGAGGGTCGTGGAAACTCGTGGAACAAAGAGGAGTCTGTGTCTGCATTGTGGGAGTTCACGGTCAGCTCCTCTGTGTGCACTCCCAGAGGAGCCCCTGGAAGGGGGCTCCTGCCAGCGTTCCCCAGAGCCTGGCCTGGGCAAGCGTCTTCCCAGAGGGAGGAGACAGAGCCTCTTCTTGGACAAAGGAGCCATTGCCTGCCAAATCCACCCGGAGGGGGTGCTCGTTCTAGGTCTCACGCAGGTGCAGTGTGACGAGGGAAGGCCCTGGTGGCTGGTGCTTGGAATGTCACGGTCGGAGACTCCTGTGTGGTACCTGCGTTTATGGTCAGGACATGGCGTTTTGGATTGTATTTTACAGACAACCAGGGTGTCACTGAAAGATGTGGTCTAACCACGAGAACAAAAACACTTTAAAACGTGTATAAAAGACACAGATGTTAACTTTATAAAATTGAGATAAGCAGCCAGTTCCTAGAATTTTGCAAACCTAACGTAGCTACTATTAACACAGCGGAGTGAGTCTTCACAGGTCTCCCTGTGCTTCCTCCCTGTTCTTTAAACAGAAACGTGGTCTCACTATGTGCGTTGCTGTTTGGTAATCTGCTTCTCTCCCCCTTGACAGCGTGTTTGAATATGATCCTGCATCATTAAGCCATCTTCTGTAACATTATCTTTAAATTTCAGCTTGCTATGCAATTACAGGGAGCTACCCTAGATTTAATTTAAGCAATTCCCAAGTGCTATTCATTTAGATGGTTTCCAACTTTTTTCATATCATAAACTTTATTGGAACGAATGTTTGGAAGATAATCCTAATTGTACCTTGTAAATTGCCTTTTCATTGTTATTTAAAATTTCATAAATTTTTGCAATTTTAATAAGAGCTCTTTTTAAAGTCCCATTTTCGTGTAGGAAAAATGTCTCACCCTCATCGTTACACAAAGCACAGTCGTGCTGGTAAGCTCGCCTGGTTCACAGGGCTTCCTCCCGGGCAGGGCCCTCGGTGAGACTCTGTCTTCCTGCCTTCATTTCCACTGTGCTCACAACTTCTGGGCCGTTAAACTTATAATGCGTTATTATAATTGCCTGTATACTTTCCCTTTTATCTGCTGGGTTTCAAGTTTTTTGAGGGCAAGACCACCCCTGTGTTGTTTGTCACTTCCATTCTAAGCACAAAAAGCATGCGGAAGACTTTTTAAAATCAGTAAACACAGGGATACATGGGTGCCTTCGGAAAAGACGAAGAAACAGGTGCTAGAAGCTGAAGTACCAACCCGTAAATGACCTCCTAGGGTCTCCTTTCCTTTGCTCCCACAGGGAAGGGTGTGTCTCACCAAGGCAGGGAATGGATGTGAGTGAGTTTAGGGGTGTTAGAGGGATGTGTGCGGCTGCTGGTCCCTGTGTGTTTCTGTCTGTGAAGACACACATAGATGTCTAGAAAAACTGGCACATGAGTTCGTTTCTTTTCTAGTTGCCTCATTTCAAAGCCAAGGGAGCTAAGTCTTCCAAATGCCTTCCCACTCACTGGTGATAACGAACATGAAAATAACAGTTACACAACACAGCCCAGCGAAAAAGAACTCTTCAAGTTTAGCACCTTGAAAGTGGACTTCGCTGTCAGTGCTGTTATGCAAAGAATAGTGGCCTCATGGTCAAGGCCGACAAGCCAAGGAATCCGTCCACCTTTCTAAGCGTTGCAGAGACTCACTCGCACGCTACAGCCCCAGGCTAAGACAGAATAAACTCGGGGAGAGAAAATGTGGAGTGGGAACAGAGCGAGTGCATTTCAGATGAATCCGACCAGCCTCGGGAATACTTTTTGGATGCCAAATAATTTTAATTGTTAGAGCGTTTTTTTTTTCCTCTCATACACATTGGCATTTAAGAGCTTTCTTTTGCCTAGAGGTGGAAGAAAGAAAAGTATAACAGTTTGCCTTTTTAAATGTAGTTTTCTGGCTATTAGTCCATTAAGAGGTGAAGGCGGGCCGGGGTAACTGTCTGGTACAACCACCCCTCCCTTCGTTTCTCATTGGAGATTTTGGTTCCTTGTCAGCAGATGTTGCAGAGAACTTTATATGTTTCCACTCATGTGTGAAAAGAACCGTTCAGCAGAACACAGATCCCTAAGACCTAACACAGTAGCTGGTGCATAGTAGCTGCTTAGTAAGTATTTCCTTAAAAAGTATGATGAAGCTGGGATTCATCTCTATAGATCGCAAGAATATAATATAAAAACAGGATGTTTTTGTACCTATGGACTTACATAGTTACATTTACATAAGAATACTAGCATTCTTCCTCTTAGAGGGAACGGCCCTGTTATCCGTGCACCTGCGTTCTCCAGCAAAGCCGCTCCTGAGCCCCGGCAGTTTCTGTGTGGATGGCGAGGAGCTGGGGTCTTTCTGTAGTGCACTTACCAGTGTGAGGGGTTCCCCTTGTGGACAGGAACGTCCCTGGCCCTTTATTTATTTACAAAAGTGAATTCTTCTGATGAATTTATCCAACCCCATTTCCTACGTATAGTTCTGAAGTGACAAATCAAACCTTTTACTCTCTGGCTGTATGTTTCATAAGGAATGGTAGGTTCTACCTTTCATGTTATTAACTTTATGAAGCCATTCATTTGAACGGGGGTCTTTTTTCATTAAAAAAGTACCTTGCAAAAGTGTGCCCAGTAGGAAAATTGAGGCGAAATGACGTTCAAGGAAATGCTTGGGCCCTCATACAACTTCTATGCCAGAATGAAAACTGGGACCTGAATTATGTTGTATTTCTGCTGTGTGGTCATGCTAATAATGGCTCGCCATTTCTCCTGTATATAAACCGATCAAGTGTTTAAGTTGCTGGACATGCATTTTCTTTTTTTAACATTTAAATTATATTTTATTGTTTATGCTATTACACTTATCCCAATTTTTCTCCCTTTGCCCGTGTCCACCCAGCCGTCCCCTCTCCCTCAGCAACCCCCACACCATTGTCCATGGCCACGGGTCATATGTGTAAGTTCTTTGACTAATCCTTTCACCACCTTTCACCCATTCCCCTCCTCCCCCTCTTACCGCTGTCAGTCTGTTTCATGTTTCCATGCCTCCGACCCTATTTTTCTCATCCATTCCTTTTGTTCATTGGATTTCACATGTGAGTGAGATCATATGGTACTTGTCTTTCTCTGACTGGTTTATTTCTCTTGCATGGCTGTACTAATAAACTAATTGAATATTTAAGTTGCCAGACATACATTTTCAATAGTACCCACAAAACTGAAAATATCACCACAAAATGAGACTGAAAATGATGTTTTAATTTTCAGTGCTGTTTCTAGTTTACAGTTCATAGAGCTTTCATTGCAAGAGGTGTTCTGTGAAGCCCGGAACGTTCTGCCGGGGTTTCTGCACTGGCTCGTGTGCCGTCGCTGTGTGGAGCCTCAGTCGATCTTGGGAGCAGCATCAGGCTGAGATCACAGGCGATGTGTTCAAGGTTACGGGAGCCAGTGTGGTGTCTAAGCGAACACACGCCCAGAGGCCGGTCTCGGGACTAAGTGTCAAGAAGGATTAAGTTCCCAACTCTAACAATTCTTTCCCAGCTGCCCTCTCCTGTAACGCTCCATATTGCCTGTGATTGCCAGAAAGGGAAGGAAAACACAGGCTATGAAATTTGAAATTCTGCTTGGGGGAAAAGATACAGGTTCTTATTTTTAGGACATGACTTTATAGATGTGGAATTTGCTCGTAGATGTCGCCTTTATCCCATATTGACCTACCCTTTCTTTGTTAGATGGTTTTGTTTCATAAGCTGAAGCCTTACTTTAATTATTCAAGAAATAGAAATGATTGTCTTCCCTGAAAACCGTGCGGAGGCTGGAGGTGAGGCCTGTGTTCAGGAATCCCGTTTCCTGAGGCCCTGCTCCCTGGGGACCGTCCCTGAGGGCGACGTTGAGAGGCTGTGTCCGTGGTCAGAGGAGAAGAGGTGGTCAGCCAGTGCGGAGCCGGGATGATTTCCGTGTAACTGGAGCTCCCATTCGTCATCAGTTCGGTACTTCCTCCCTCTGGTCACTGCGGCTCAGTCAGCAAACCCAGACACCATCAGATGAAGATTTTGGTGAAGCTCGGAGTAGCGACAGCACCGTCTCGTGCACACGAGTTGTGTCTGCTAACTCACCTTCACCAAGAATCCTGTCTGTTCTGTGTTTCTCATGGCATTCGTGATAAACGCAGGATACATCTCTTTTTTAGGTCATTTAAAACTCTTCAAAGTGGCATTTTCTTAGATAAAGAAGCTTTGAGTAAAATTAAAAAACCCACTTGTGAAACCCGAGCCTCCGTGCTTCACCTGACATTCACCTTTTCACCTCCAGTGACCTCTGACCCTGGCTTAATTTCAGCCGCACATCCCCACAAGCTGCGCCTTGGGCCTGGTCATCACCCGGAATTGTTCCGTTTCTACAGCATTACCTCCACACACCTCACCCTCTCTTGCCCATCTCAGAGACGCCCTGCTCCTCGACCCCTCTGCGAGTTGTCAGCGCCCTCCCAGGCTCTCAGACTGGTCTGATTGGCCTTGTGTTACAGCCCAATTTTTTGAATCACTCCATTGCTGATGTCCGAGTCAACCTGCCTTGACCCACCTGGCGGAGGCCTGCCGAAGGAGATCATTTAAGCACAGGGGTTTGTGCCCCTTTAGATGTGGGAGCTTGTATGCCCTCCCTGTGTCTGGCTGAAGCCTACCCCACTTTTGAGTCTGCTTCCCTGGAAATCTCAGAGCTCCCGTGACTAGACGCTTCTGCTGAGCACTTTCACGGTGATGAGTGTCTTCACTGTCACAGCCGTGTCACCCCAAGAAAGACTGTGTGTCCCTCCCTGGCCCTCCTCAATGCTAAGCTCTCTAAGAGAAGGGGCCTGATCTCTTACTCATGGCTGCCTCTCATGTCTCAGGACTGAATGAACCACTGACCAGGGGTCCAGGAACCAGCCCGCCCTGCGGGTGAACATGCTCCTAAGTGTCTGTAGACTCCAAGCGCTCCATTCACGGGAACGTAACTTTCCAAAACATTTTCAAACTTAGTTGCTCTGTGTTATGCAAAATTATTCTCCGGGGTCTTGGTGAGATTTGACAACAGAGATATATTCTGGAAGGATCTATGTAGTGGGGAGATTAAAAGAAAAAAGCAGTTTGGAAGATCGTGGAAAGCTTGGAATATACAGTTCACTGGGGAAGGAGCAGTGAGCTCACCGGTCTGGGGAAGGGCCCCTGGAGCAGTCAGAGCGGGGAGGCAAGCAGCTGCTTCAGTTGCTCCGGTGGGCACCCTGGGTTTTCGTAGCTCTGTGGTTACCGCGCCCTCTTGGATGTTCGAATTGAACTTGATCGCTAAAACACAGAAGTTACCGCCACCGCCTAGATTTCTCAGTGGTTCCATCAAAGTGAATTTGAGAATATATGTCATGAATTGTTAAACTATTGAAGGTAATAGGAAAAAGAAATATTAATTTGGTTTTTATCACATACTTTTGTCTTGAAATTAACACTCAACTCTCATAGTAACACTTTCTCCTGAAAATTAAATCACTCTTTTTTTTGCCAAGTTTTTACCACATCTGAGCACTGTGCTTGGGGTTACTAAAACAAAGATGAATGATTTAGACTGTCTTTGCTCTAAAGAAAAACAAAAAACATTGATTTTGTGTGTGGGGGGGTTTGTAATCGATAAAAATATTTTTTTCTATAGAGACGTAAAAAAATTTACAGAAAAAGTAAAAAGAACTTTCCTGAATAGAACATCTCCTCACTGTTGTTTGGGACTTGAAAGAAAATTCTGTAACTAGGTTGTTCGGAGAAGCTATGGCTCCAAGGTAGATGGAAGCAGGGGCCTCATCCAATGTTTACTGAGTTTATTGAACAGAGAGATACTAATTAATGTTCTTCACACAGCCAGTGCGCAAGTGCGGATTTACATGAAATGTTCTTTTCTACAGGAATTATGCCCGCTGTTTGTCATACTTGAACTTAACTACACCTTTGTGCTGTGCTCTCATTAATAGTAGATATTCAATACATGTATATCGAAAGGATTGTTTCGGCACACAGTAGGTTAAACCACGGGAAATTTTTCTGTACTTTAAAAACAGTCAACAGCAGCCGATTTCTCGGATCCAAGCCTGTACATATCCCAGTGCCATGGTGGGGTGAACCTGAGCAAGGACAGAGAAGTTTTGTTCATTGTCCCCGAGGATTCTGTCTTGAGGAACAAGAAACACATAAATGAAATGATCCGACTCTGTCCAAGAACTCAGGGGCAGGCCATTTTATGGTCAGAGAGAAATACATTAAGTCAGTGAGAAATCAGCGTGAGGGTTTCAGAATTAAGTGCCATGTTAGCAGTGACATGTCACATGTGTGCAGGTGTTTTTGTAAAGGATAATTGCATGTGACGGTGAGTTCAGTGTCACTGGTATTTTGAGAAGTGAGGCTGAGCAAAGTTCAAGTTCGGTGTGTCTTGTCTATGCCCAGTCCTGTTTTCGCCAGTGTAACTGCCTTCCAGGTGACTCACGACTTTTGGCACGGTTTCTTACTGTGTTAACATTCTGTGTTTTTCTTTGTAGTCAGCGGTTTACATTTCAATAATTATCACTTTTATATTTTTTATTATACCCTTGGGATGTAGGTTCCATTTCATTTTATGATTTTTCAGATAATTAGAAGCAACTGTATGTCTAAACATTTAAATGGCTTCTTGTATTAAATTTGAACAAGTTGAAACTATAGCATAATTTTGGTATTTAAGGTTGATGAAAGAAGCTCTTTATGTTGAAAAGACAGGAAGCTAAAAATTTGGGGAGAGAAGAAAGCTAACCTTAAGGAAATAAGAACAGAAGAAAAAAAAAAAGACCAGGAAGAGTGGTAATTATTGAATTGATAGGAGATGGAGAAAAAAGTCAAGACTGTTTTTGAAGGGCAAACAAAACATTACTGTTTCTAAAGTCAATATTCTACATATATTTCAGATATTTTAAATTGAATAATTGTGGAGGACACAAGCTTTGTAGGCTAATACCTTACTTTTTTTGGTATTCCCAATTAATGTAGAGGAAGGAAGAAGAATATATATTCCTAGTACGATAATCCCAGGCTTATATAGAGATTTTTAAACAGAATCTCTCAACTTCCTTTAGTAGTTGAAGGGTCTGTTGTTATTTATAAAACTATCGTTTCCCACTGGAAAATTTTGCATCTGATTGTTTCCCAGCTCTCTTGGGAAAAGATACTGATTTATTCATTAGGTATTAAAGTCACCAGCAATTACGTCTGGCCTTTCCATAATCTTCCCTTATTTTTCTTAGTCAATCCAGGACTCCATTCTCACTGGGTGGCAGGTCAGTATTAGAAAGAACACCTTTTCTGTGTGTGCTTTTAGTTAGCTAGGTGCAACTGGACTTGACTTTATGTGGAAACAAAGTGTTTGACTTAATTACCCGAAGAAGCTTCCCGGACAGAACCACCATTGCGGGCTAGTGTGCCGCATCTCCGTTGCCGGAACAGTATTGTCTGAGAAGCGTGCGCAGCTCAGGGTGGCTTCTCTCTCCTTGTTAGAGTGTTAACAAGGAACGTTCCTGAGTCTCAGGTTCTGTATATTATGTAGATACGTTGGTTGTTTACCTTGGCCCAGTGAAAGGGAACAAAACAAACATTTTACCCCCTTAATGACAGATATGGAGCCAGCCTCCTCCTAGGAAACATTGCTGGGTTTGAGTAATAATTATTCACTTGCTTAATTTCAGAGCGATAAATTTATACACTTAGTCTGCTCACATCGAATTCATAAGATTGTGTCTAAATGGTCTGACTTGAATTACCTTTTTATTTTGGAAGAAGGTCAAGGAGGAAACAATAATCAAGGTAAACAACAGGGGAGAGACTGAACCTCAAAGTTGCCTGCGAGAGGCCGTGATGGCTGTGGGTCCTCAGAGTTTGAAAGCAAGCTCATCAAAGTTCATGAAGACAGCAGGTCGGAAGTTCTTCCAGATCAATACTTTCAGCGTGGTGCCATTTTATAAAGTGGAGATGGCTCTTCTACTTTTCCTTTTTTCCTATTTCAGGAAGTTTCTTACAGAGGACTGTCCCTAAGAAAGGTAGAGAGATTGTTCAACGTACATGCATTTTTTGCAGAGGTGTGGATCCTTGGTCTCTGACCTGAGGGTCCCCTGGCCTCTCAAACACTCAGCACATCAGAATGACGGCCTGAGTCACTGGCGTGCTCCACACCTTTGCCGTCAGGAATACCAATAGCAGAGCTCTTCCTTCCACACACAGATCAATAGACCAGGTCTGCACACAGCGGGGTCTTTGGGGAACGCGAGGCAAGAGGCCTTCAGCTATCAAGCGAGTGTATCTCTGGAAGGAGGCAGCTCAAGAGAAAAGAAAATAGCGGTGAGCAAGGGGTATAGGGGTGAGGCCAGAGCAGACTTTGTTTAGAAAGTATAAGTGGCTTTCACCTAAGAACTTGTATTTTTGTGCTGATTCAGCCATGGAGTGTATGGTGTAAAGAAGTATTCTTTTTCTATCAATGATGCAAGTCACCTAATTTAAAGGATATTCAGGATGAATATACATTATTAAGAGCATCATTCTTAAGGACTTTTAAGAAATGTAGTAGCAATTTTGTACATTAATAATAATTTTATTTCCCGCAAAATTTCGGTTGCATGGAGCATGTTCATAGATTTATAAGTTAAAGCACAAATAGACACAAACTGTTAAAAAGCAAGTCAAAACTAATGATGAAGTGGTAGTTGTTTAATAAAATCTGAATTGTAACTCCTATTTTTACTATTAGAAGCTAAAGTTGATGATGAAAATAATAAATATTTAACGTTCAAATTTAAGCAGTACAGATATATAGAAAAGGAGGGGCCAGGAGACAGATGACAAGTTAACCAGTAATGGATGAACTGTAAGTTAAGGGTCATAACATAGTTGGATCCACTTGCTCAGGGAGTTTAAGCAACTACAAAATGGTCAGGATGACAAAAAGCAGTGAGCAAGTGCGAGACTGGAGAGTTCTGGGGGCCAGAAAACATATGGGTCTGCAGGCCGTGGCCAGGAGTCCGGATTTCATTCTAAGTGCAACAGGAAGGGTTAGAAATAGGAGAATACTATTATATAATTCATATATTCATTTTTTCAGTGTTATTCTATTTTTCAACTACAGCTGGCATACCATGTTCTATTAGTTTCAGGCCTGCGACAGAGTGATCAGACGTCTGTAGAATTTACACAGTGATGGGATTTCACGTTAAATGAACAATAGCAGCCTCGTGGAAATTCTCCACCTGAGGCATTTATAACGTGTAGGTTGGATAAACACTCCACTGAGAAGGACCATCGAGTGTTGTTTTTGGGAAAGAACGACGTTTGCTGTTTGTATCAGGGCGCCACCTTAGCATATCTGGTGGGGAGGCACTCCAGGGGAGATGTGGGATTACAGCCACCCCTCCCGAGTTCCTGGGGCGCGAGGTCGGAGGCCAGGAGGAGGTGTGGCAGCTCCCACACGTGCCAGGAGTGGTAGTAGCCGCACTGGGGTGAAGGGCGCCATGTTTTTCTGCCCCGCTGCCTCCCATTGATCGGATGGATGAGGCTGTGTCAGTGGAGGGATTTTTGAAGACTTCATTAAACTGTTTGCTGGAACATCTCATGGAGATACTGGGTCTTTTCTAGGCAACTTGAACATCAAGAACTCGAGGACATTCATCCTGCCTCTTCCGCTAGTTACACCTCTGCCAGGGTCCCTCGTTAGAATGAAAAGTCTTACAGTGTCATTAGCAATGACTTCTGTCCACAGATGTGCCACAGACACCATGCTTATGAGTGAGCTCTTGTAGGAGGGAGCGGTTTTACCTCTAAATGCAAAGGTGATGGTGAGGCTGTCCGTTTGGGACATTATTAATGCAGTCAGGCCTGTGTGTGGTGGACGCTGCCACTCTCGGAAATGAAATGTTGCACCGAGGCCTTCATTGTACATTCAAAGGGATGCAAAGACCAGGGTGCATCTGGATTTCAGGCGTTGTTGATGCTATTGGTTTAGACATGTTCCCTTTGCTGGGTCTGCTTTGCAAGCCTGAATTGGAGCCTGAAGAATTTCTCCCTATAAATGTCTTAAGTATTGCCCTGGCACATCCATCACGGTTTTGCTTTTGAATTACAAAGATAACCTTAAGATATGAGCCTTAGACTGGGCAATGCGATACACGCGCAGAAAGGGTGAGCCGCCTCCGTGATGAAATCAGGCAATGCCCAAGAGGGAAGTAATAGGCAGAAAGGATAGAGTTGATGAAAAAATTGATTCTTTTCCATTAAACCGTGCGTGATGTGTTTTTTACGAAGCAGGCATCAGCTGAAAGAGAAATATTTTCCCAACTAAAAATGGATGGCGAGGGAGCAGGATCAGGGCATAAATATATGTCTTACTTCATTAGCATCCCCAATTATGAGAAAGTTGAAACACATTCCATTGTAGTTATTTCAAATGTTTACTTGGACTTGGGGCTGTTAAAACTTTTTAATGTTAATAATGGCGCTGTTTTTTTTAAAGCACATTTGGATTTCACACATCATTATCGTGTCCATTCTCAAAGTTATTGTTGTGTATTTTCAGGTTTACCAAAGATGCAGGTCATCAGGAACTACGCCGGGACGCCGCCCCCCACGCTTCATGAGGGGCCCCCGCTGCACATCCAGGCCGGGGACACAGTTGAACTTCTGAGGGGAGACGCACACAGTCTGTTCTGGCAGGTATGACAGTCTCGTAGACCTAAAGACAAGAGCTTTCTTCTTTAAGTCTGCAAAGAACAAAGCTCTTGTCTTTAGAAACTGACTTCCTGCTTTCAACTTCAGAAATTTTACATGACGTGGGAAAGAAGTATTTTTTTATTAACCTTCTTCATATTTACCAATGTCAAAGTGGCAATGAGTGTTAGAACACTAAAGAAAAATAGTGTCAGTGTTGTGAATCACAATTACCGTTTTTTAATTAAAAATTCATAGCTTGCAAGAGCACTTTTTCTTCTCGAACCTAGGACCTGTGGGCATGATCTAATTTGCGTGGCATTCATGTTTTATGGTTCACTTAAAGGAAACTACCTCATTAGCTCGCCAGTGGCCATTTGTGGCCGTATGTGGTTTGTCCCCATCCACAGTATTATCTGAGGTTCTCACGTGCTCTGGACATCATTCATGAAATATATGAAATGTGAAAAGTAGGTGAACATCTGATGTTCGCTGGTGGTGGAACTCTTTCGTCCAGTAAGCCTATGTTGGGTTCAAGGACTTTCTTAACTCAGGTAAATATGGCATCGTGTTAAGATTTGATAACCCTTGGTGGTAGCACATTGGTACTCACTGAATTATTCTCTGTATTCATGGGTATTATGGAACTATTTTCCAATGAGTTAAAGAGTTTGTTAGAAATCTATAGCCCCTGAGTGAAATTTGGGTGGGGGGAAGAGACAGCAGAAGAGGACTGTCGGATGACATCCATCGTGCGCATGTGCCAGTTTGTGTGAGCTTCGGTTGGTGCCCTCTTGTCCCAGAAGAATGCTCCTGGATTGAAAGTCTATCTTTGGTTACATTTCAATCGCTGTAGCCAGTGACTGTTCCAAAGCTCCACCTATGTATCCTACTCTTCGCATACCTCATCCTTCCCCAAAAAAGAAACAGAGAGAATGACAGGCTGAAATTCTATTAGCCCTCCAGTCCACCCTTGCATCTTCCAATGCAACCGCAAAGCACGCCTATATTTGTGCCCATAAAACTCCTCCTCTTCAAGACTTAACCTTTCTTCTTGGATTTTCCAAGCAGTATTCCATCAGCTGGCTCTTGATCCCTACATTTCAATTCATTCCTGCCCTTGGCTCCTCCCCTCCTAAAACACAGGTGCGTCAACCCTTTCCTTGTTATAGTCTGTCTTCTGCTCCCACTTCGGAAGCACAGCTTCTTGGGAGTGGTCCCCCCTCATTCTCTGCTTCCTTACACTCTAATCACAATGCGGTCTTTTGCAGAGACTGTTACAGCTTAGATCGCTGTGAAATAACAGCTTTGAGATACATAACTAAACTGTCTGTATTTAAAGTGTATATTTTGATGTTTTGACAAGTATATGTATACGTGAAACTATCACTACAGCCAAGATGACAAAGTCAGCCCTGGCCAGGTGGCTCAGTGGGTTGGAGTGCTATCCTGTTCGCCAAAAGGTTGTGGGATTGATCCCCAGCCAGGGCGCATACCTAGGTTGCAGCTTCCATCCCACAAGAGCATTTTTACCCCCAGCCTAGGTCTTGTGTGTATGATCTAATTTGTGTGGCATTCCTGTATTAACAGTTCACTTAAGGGGAACTACCTACTTAGCTTGCCAGTGGTGTATGGCAGGCAACTGGTCCATGTTTCTCTCTTTCTCTCTCCCTCCTGTCCTCCCTCCCTCCCTCCCTCTCTCTCTAAAATCAATAAAAAACATATCCTATGGTGAGGAATTTTTTTTAAAAGATGACAAAGTCAGCCCCCAGAGTTTTCGTAGGCCCCTCCTGTGCCTCCTGTCCCTGCCAATTGTCCCTCCCCAACCTCATTATCATGTGACATCTGAGATCACCTTCTGACTGATCTGACCTTCAGAATCTGTCATCCTTCACACCACTGCCAAGTTCAAATGTCATTTCCCAGTCCCTTGTGTTTTCCGTTGTCTTCCTTCTGACCAGACAAAAGTTACATTTCTTAGCCTGAGTGGAGGAGGCTTTGTGAGGCAGGGGGTCGAGCTGCAGCCCCCACTGACGTGTCTGACTTCACCCCTCACTGCTCTCCCACCTGCGCTGCTCCGTACTCTCCGCTCTGTACGCCGGACTCCTTGTTTTTGCCTGTGTGTCTCTCCAGCGTAGGGGACCAGGGTTTATCCTGTGTCCTCCCCTCTTCCTTATTTGAGAATAATTGTTGATGGTTCAGCTTTTTAGTTGTTAGGGCAGAGCGATGACTTCAGCTTCTTACACTCGGGACTGGAAGCACAGTCCTCTTTTTACAAAATCCTGCTGTCTTCCGTTCTTTGTAGGCAGCAAGAAAGACATTAGTATCGGTCTTTTCCTCTCAGCAGACTTGGAAACACGAAGCTCTCCTAGTACGATGGCACAGTAATGGCTCCAGAAGGTCCCGGGAGACAGGAGAACCCGTCGGTGACAGAGTGTGCGTGTGTGTCTGTTGAGGGGAGGATATACAAGAGGAACAAGGGAAGCTGATGTCTGGACAGAGAAAAACAATCAGCACATTTATTGCAGACCAGCCGCGTGTATTGATGTCAGCCCCGTGCTTGCCCCTCAGACATGGCTCGCACTTCAGTTTCCGACCCCGACTGGAGCTCTGACATCAGGTCTCCTGTCTTTGGAAGAACCACGCCTGCCAGGTGGCAGCTAGCAATGCGTTTGAATTTTCAGAGATGTGTTAAAAGTTCAGCTAGCATTTCCGGCAAAGAGGTAGCATGAGTCAGAATTGTCTTGTGGGCACCTCTAAGCCAGTCAGAGGGATTGTTGCCAACAGAGGTTGGGTTGGCCAGAAAGTCCACTATGTTTTTTCTGTACGATGGCTCTTGTAGCACTTACTTGTCTTTAATTTTGTTAGAGTGTGTTGAGACAGCTGTCATATGAGCATGCGTTTAAAAACAAACATCAAAATTGGTGAATTTTTGTGCAGCCATTCTAATATTGAAGATGGAGGAAAATATACAACATTTCGGTGTCTTATGCTTTATTATTTCAAGAAAGGTAAAAACGCAACTGAAACATGGAAAAAGATGTGTGCAGGGTATGGAGAAGGTGCTGTGACTGATCGAATGTGTCCAAAGTGGTTTGCCACTGTTGACATTTTGGCCAAATAATTCTTTGCTGTGGGCTGTCTCACGCATTGGAAGGTGTTTAGCAGCACCCCTGGCCTCTACCCACTAGAAGCCAATAGTGGAAGGTAGCTGACATTCTCAAACTCTCCAGATCAATAAAGTTATTGGTAAAAGTGAAAATGTGTCTTTTATGTTATGGAAAATACTGTAGGGACTTTTTGGTCCACCCCACACTGCTTTAGCTCCTTATCAAAGGGAACCACAGAGAGTGAGAAAACCTGGGTTACATCTCACATCTGCAGCCATAGCACTGTGTGGCCTGGGTCATCAGGTCATGGCACAGCTGGATTTCTTCACGTGGCACGTGAGGTGGGAGGGCCCAAAGCAGTGCTCCCAACTGTGGCTGCACTTTCTCGGGGGCATTGTAAACATGTCAACCCCTAACCCCACTTCCCCAGATCAGGCTGTGGTTCGCCTGGGGTGAGCCCAGGCATGAATCCTGTGAATAGGACCCCAGAGAATTTAATGTGAGCCACTGACAAGGTGGTCCAATCAGTAAGACTCCACGGCAGTTAAGGCTGCCATCCCCAGCCCACTAGCCAGTCATTGGATAATAAGCTGACTTATAAAGTCATAAACACCATACAATATGGTGTTACAACTAGTGCAATTTTTTTGGCTCCGGTAATTACCAATGGAATGATCTAGAATGATAAGCACTTTCCTTCTTGTGGAAACAGTGCTGCTGGCTTGGTCCCCTGGGCCTCGCCCACAGAAGACACACGCTTATGGTCTTCATGCTGTTGGCCGTGACTCCCGCACTGGCTGTGCTGCAGATTATTTTTTGTTTGTTTAATCTGCTTTTGAAAAGGCAGTTTTGAAGTGCCTCTCTCAGTTCCTTCCGATTTGGTTTGTTCTCATTTGAGGTTGCATGTAGTTAGCACCAGAGAAGAAAGTGGAGTGCTTCTCTTGCCTGTGCTAGAATTTGGGAAGTTGTAGCTCCTGCTGCTCAGTGTTAGTTACTGGCTCTGCCATTTACTAGCAGAGCAACCTTGAGGAGATCACGTCGTCTGCGGGCTTCGGTTTTTATCATCTGTAAAATGTAGACAGAAGAAAATAAATAATCTATGATCATTACTGCACAGAGAAAAGAAATGCATTAATGTATGAAATAGTTCTATGACAGTGCTCATTAAACAGAAGCTCCTATTCATTAATCCATCTATTGATCCATCCAAATACTAATAAGTGCCTACTATGGGGTCCAACTCTGTGTTCCGTATTGGGAGGACCACCAGCAAGACAACTGGTGTCTAACTTGGTGGTCCTTAACAGTCAGAGCTCGGAGGCGACAGACTGGCTTCCATTTTCAGCTTTTTTTAGTTAAGGGTTTTTGTAAATCACACCGTCACCAATATACCTGGAGTTAAATCCCTGGAGAAGAATCTGCATCAGTTATTGGGATGGTATGGTGGTTTTGCATTTGAATTTCAAAAATGCCTTTTGTACTCGCTAAGTGCTTTGACTTATTTGGAAACGTTCAAAAAAAGATGCTTTCAAAACTCAACTGTTTTCTCCTGTTTTTTTCCCAGGGAGTCACTTCACGCATTAGTGTAGGAAGTCGAGTTTTGTTATAGACTGTCCTGTTTTCTGCACACTCTGTCCAAAGAATACTAATTATCCTCCGCTCTCCATCAGGAACTTTCTTTGAATAGCTATTAGTCTAGTCTGTATTATTATTATAACAACAGTAATTTCTAATGCTATTGAAGTGAGCGAGCTATCTGCATTTTCATTATAACTTCTTTCAAACAATGAGTCGCCAATTGAGCTATAAAAATGTCCTCTGTTAAATCTTCGCGTCGAAGAGATTTATTTGGCAGCTTTCTCTTTTCATCTTTGTTCTCTTTTTTCTTTCCCTTTCTCTTTCCTTGAAAGTTCTGAACAATTGTCTCCAAGTGGCATGAATACAGAATAGGAAATTGCCCATTTAGGGTAGTTTTCCAGTGCAGGTGTGCGGCGGAGTTTTGACGGAGTGGAACAGCTCACAGAACAATTCTGGTCGTGTCCTTGATGGGTGATACACCTGTTGCTTTGGGCTTTTGTTGCTAAGTTGTCCACAAGGGCTTAGTGACCAAGGAGAATGTACTTCATGCTGAAAGAGATCGTTCGTATTAGAAACTTTATTTTCCCAGAAAAGCTACAGACTATACTCACGAGAGAGAGCAGGGTGAAGAGAGAAAGAGAGACAGACAGACAGACAGGGAGAGAGCATAGGCAAATGTAAGGTCATCCCATGCTGTCTATGATTTCTGCACATAGAGTGCTTTCTAGGTGTTTTCTTCTTAGAATTCAGCTTGTGAAACAGTGAAGACTCTGTGTCTTAAATCATGGGCTTTTATTGGCTGCATTGTCATTTATGAATACCCAGATGTTCCACAGGGAGAATTTTGTAGGCTAATTGGAACCAAAAAGCAATTATAAGCAGAACTGTAATCAGTGTGCCAAAAATATATGCTTTTATCCACAACGAAAGTTAAATAACCTAGAAAAGAGTTGTGGTAATTCACACCTAGAGATCAGGCATCTACACGATCTTCATCCTAAGAAGTGAAAATGGCGTCACACGTGTTCTGCCTCGTTCGCAGACGTCTCCGTAAAGAGGGCGAAGTAGACCTGTGGCTTTGAAGGGCCAAAGGCATCATCCGCCTACAGGATGGTGGTTGCAGACTTAAAATCAGGCTCTCTTGCAGACCCCTGGTCTTCTGCTTTAATCCTATGTGTTAGACCATCCTGCCTTTGCTTCAGGAGAGTTGTTTAAAACCGCTGGTACCTCTAAGGAAAGCACATCTTTCAAGTAGTTCAGTTCTGTTTTGGTGGAATGCTCAGGAGACAAAACATTGCTTTATTAGAAGTTTTTTGCTTTAAATTTTTTTTAAGTCTTTGCCTCAAAGGAAAGAGTAAACAGTCTGGAAATAAGTTGAGCTTTTTGGAGATTCTCAGGAAGAAGGAAATGTCCTTGTCACACTAAGTCCAGTGGCAAGGAGCCCGAATTTGGCCGTGGGCAGCAAGGTGTTCGGTTCCGTGTTTCCACCGTCTTCGCCTGTAAGACACAGTGTCTGGAGGGCAGCTGGTTGACCCTCGTCGTAGTTCACCTTGTCAGGAATTTTACTTTCCACGTGACTGCTATGTTTCATGTTTGAACAAACAACAATCCAGGTGCTTTTGTTTTCAGATAGGTTTTTCTCATTGTAACCTGGGGTAAAAAAACAAAGGGTTCAATGGGAGGAATCCTTTTCATAAGAGATGTGTTTTCTCAATCCTGCAGTCATTGACATGTCTTTTACCTTTGGTGTGAAATTTCCTTTCCACCCACATTCTCTTAGCTAAACCCCTCTGTACCCAAGGCTCCACTGTGGGGCCCCCTTCTCTGCATCACGAGGGCTTTGGTCGTGACCCTCATCCCGCTGCATCCTGATGGTCTGTCCCCCCTTCTCCCTGCCTGGTTAGAGCACTCCACAGAGGAGAGACCCGTGACTTCCATCTCTTTATCTCGGGTGACCAGGCTAGAATAGGATCCAGTCCACGGGTTGACAATAAACAACAGTTCAGAGCTGCTATTTTCATGATATGTTATTCACACGTTTCCAAATCCACTGTTTATTACTCAAAGTTACTAAGATACTTTTGATGCTATTTGAAAGACCATAAAAATATTCATTCATCACATCATACTTAAATTCATTTTTGTTCTCTCGAAACAGTCTTAAAGCTATTTAACCTTGCGTCCTCAAATTCCTCGTCAGTGACGTGGGGAAGTGAATGCTTCAATGACTCAGAGGGTGTTGTGAAAACCATAGGAAGGAAACTTGAAAGAAACTTGAAAAGGAGAAGAAGCAGTGTGTGTCTCTGAGATGCCGCGGGGATTGGGAAGGAGAACGGGAGAACACAGAGAGACACGGGTTTACAGAAAGAGGACTTGGCCTGTGGGTGGTTTGCTCACCTGTGGACTCCACTGGGGGAACTGTTGACGTTTTGTGTGAGAGCCTTGGGCAATCTGTCCCCTCACCTGGGACCTGGACCAGAAACCCTCTGAGGGCTGGGAAGGCAGGTACACTGGGTGGGGTTAGCAGGTTGTCCCCCCCAGAGCCCTCTCTGTAACCTTAGGAGTCAAATCTCTTCACAGGATTCTTTTTTTTCCCCCTTGGTCTACAGGAGACTTTTCTAGTCCCTTCTGGACCACACAAGAATATTGGTGGCAATAATGTTTTCTAAAACAATGTGATTTTTTTCTCCTGATCTAAAATTCAAATGTCCAGCTGCACCACTGTCAGAGGCAAACAGGACACTGAAAAACTGCCTTTCCAAAGAATCAGGTCTCCTGGTGAAGAGAGCCAGTGCCCGGTGCCTGCACACTTCTGACTTTGGCGTTACAAACTGGAGTGTAAACATCTCTGGGAGCAGAGATTTCCCAACTCACATTCCTTCCCACCCCAGGGCATTTCTTTGTGAAATCCCGGACTTTGTTCTTGCTGGAGCACAGTTTCAAGGTGTTCCTCAGTTGACCTTGGCTTCCCTTCTGAGCTGCCTCCCAGCACTTGTCCCTCCCTTGCGTAAAATCTGGGGCAGCCAAGGCAGCATGGAAAGTGTGGATGTGGGGATCAAAGGCTAGGGGAGCCGAGTGGAGGCTTCTTTGGTGTTCTAGGGGCTGTAATCATGAGACTCTTATCTTAACAGGTGTTTACCTGACAACACTGAGTTAAGCCAGGGTCCCTAATTACAGGAAAGGAGAAAAGGGCAGAGAGTGCTGTAATAGAGCAAGGGAGGCCTGGGAGAGATGATTATAGAAGATACTAGAGAGGCCTGGAAGAAACATTGTCCCCGGGTGATTGCCAACTGGCTTTGGTTGAGTTGCTCATAAGCTGAGTTTGCAGGAAAGTTTCCAGGGGACAGACTGCATTATGGGACTTGGCAGGGCCCCTGACCAAGTGGGTGAGGTCCTCATCGTTTACGCTCGAGATGGGCATTTTGGGTTAACAGTTCTTACTGGCACTTTTCCTATGTTTGGTACAGGGCACAGTGTACCTCAACAAGGACACTGTCATCGAAGTCCAAGTTCAGGCAGTGAAGTATTACCTTTTCTCTTCCCAATAGGGAGTAGCATTATTAAGGGGAAAGCTCTGAGGAATTCTACTGTGGGCCCTTTCCTTCCGTTATTCTATTGCTGTGTAAGCCAGGGTCAGCCCTCGTTGTTAAAGGTTTGTGTCAGTCACAGAATTCCTTCAGTGGGCCATCAGTCTGTAGCTGCACCTGACCTGACTATTGATTTGATATCAAAGTGTTTCAATAGTGCGTGCACATGCCCTTAAGGCTTTGGGCAAAATGATTTATCAAATTATAATGTATATTGAATTTTAATGATTCATAGTAATTTGAATCCCTGAAGAATGAATGAATAAATGAATGTAATTCCTAACAAGTCAAATCCTACGCATCCTGCAAAATAGAGGATTTCACAGTGAGTTAAAATGATTGTCATTAAGGCCTTGAAACGTCCTTATCTTCTAAAAATAAGTGCAACCAGATTAAATTACTGACACATAATACCCTTCATTAAGAACCTGTGTATCAAATACTTCTCGGTAACAGTAAGTGGACTAGAAAACTGCGGGGACATAAGCAAAGAACTTTGGTGGTGAGACCTCAGAAATCTTTGGGTCAAACTTCGTCATTTCACAGATGAGACTCTTGAAGCCAAGAAAGGTGAAATGACTTAAGATTAGAAGGCCAGGAGTAGAACCCAGGCCCCTTCTCTCTATCCGTATCTAATGATACGCTCTTCATATTTCTTTTCTGACCCAGACTCCTGTAAAAATCTATGAAAATAACCAAAGCAACAGCCAGTCAAGGAAATGACATGATCCGAATGAGATCCTTGAGGACAGTAGCCATGTTTATTCATTCTCAACCCCCTAGTCCCTAGTATAGTGCCTCATCCATACTGGAAGCCAAGTACACCTGCCACTGATGCGTTCTTTCTGTTCTTAGTAGAAAAGTAAATTCTCTAACAACGTCTAATTCTAGGTGCACATGGTGTATATGGTGCTATTCCCCTGAGCATGTCATCAAAGATTAGAAAAACATTCCTTGGTTGTTTGCCACGGTTAGAAAAACAAATGTCTATATTTTGGATTTTTGTTAAGCCCAGCTAATTTGGGGGGTTCCATGGCCTCTGCCCAGGGAGGATTTCTCCCACGATGTGGTGGAACTTGTCTCTCTTCCAGGATTTTGTGTTGAGTAACCCACCTGAGGTTTGGCTTAGCTACGTGCAGATGGGCTTTTGCTTGCTGAGTTGTTTTTCTTTTTTCTTTCATCAAAGGTATTCTGTTGTTTACTTCACTGGAAAAACAGCTGTAAGCTTGTGGTTTAGGATTGCATCATGTGCAGTATCTTGCCCAGTGAGAATTTGGGGGAAAAGCCCCAAGACGCGCCTAACTAGAGGCCCCCTTCCCCGCGGGGGGAGTCCAGGGACCTCCCAGAAGACAGGTTTGGATGCTGAGAAACATGTTTTATGAAGTTGCATTCTGCTGTTATTTTCATCTTGGAACGAGTGAGTGTGGAAATACAACTTATGGCTTTTTGGTAGGTTTTTCCTAAGTGTGTGCTTCACGACTTCTCATTTTTTTTTTTAGCGTTTTTCACGCTTGCGTCTGCCAGAGCTTCAGAGATGTAGTCAACACAAACAATTTCGTGTTCGTTGGAAAAACCTTCCAGTGTCAGTGAGGGACTTGTTCTGTATTTTCATGACTTGATACAATTATAAATCCTTACAGACTGATGATAAATTTCCTTCCAAAGATCCTAGACTGAGATGCAAGTGGGCGTTTTTGTTGTTGTTGTTTTTTTGTTTGTTTTGCTTTTTTTAGTTATCCAGAATTCTGAGTCCATAACAGCCCCTGACCTACAAATGAGTGACAGCAGGACTAGGAATGCTGTACAGTGGTTTGAGAAACCTCACAAGTATCGATTGTTTTATGCACTGGATGAAAGCTAAAGATCCTACTCTCTTCCGACTAAGAAATGATCAAGGCTCGTGGCTTAGGGTTCTGTCCTTCTGTGTGTGCGCTTGAGTGTTGTGGGACTCGGTGTGATGACCATTCAGTGTAACTGTACGTGGTTGTGCTCGGCGCGTTTTTCGGTGGCTGCGGGTGGAGCAATGCAGGACTCGCTCACCATGGAAGAAGCGGCTGTGCCGGAAGAAGGCGCCTCCTTGGGAGAAGGCACGTGGGCACGTGAGACAAAGAAACAGACTGTCTGGAACGCAGTGTTTCCCGTCCAGGTGGAGGTTCTGGGAGAGCGTCTGTTACTTGTGGCTCAGAGATCTCGCCTAAATGTAAGGACAACGGTGGGATTATGCATAGGATCGGGACTTTCTATTTTAATAAATACAGTAATAGGCCTGCTAAAAAGTGAGAATTCAGAGGTGAGAAAAGATCAATTGAGAATAATTAAAAAGGGATATTGCTGGGAAAATGGAAAAGAGGTGTCTTTGGTGTTTACCCAGTGTTCCCACACGTGTTAATTCTTGGATCCTGGTTGCCCTGGGGAGACACGTGTGGCAGATCTTGTCATTTTTGTTTACTGTCGAGACTTGTCTGAGGCCGCACCGTTTTTCACAGCAGAGCTGGGAGTAGAATGAGCAACACTGATGCCACATCCACTCTGTGGGACACTGCCTTTCCGCGCCTCCCAAGAGCTAGCCCTGGCACGTCTAACTGATGGTGATGGGTGAGTGCGGTATGGCTGCCGCTGTGGTCACAGGTCACTCTTTGCCAAGGGCCGAGAGCAAACAGGGTCTTTGTCCTGGTCTTCTGCCCTTTCCCAGCCCTTTGGTTCTCTTGCATGTACTCACAAAACTTGTCAGGGTCATTTCAAAAATAGTGCTTGCTACGTGCTGTCTACTTATCCATCCATCCCTCCATCCATCTATCCAGTCGGTAAACTGATTTGCATATTTGCCTGTATCCCCATAGTTCACGCCTCCCTGCATGTCTTTTGCCCACCTGGGCAGACTGCATTTCTGACGGTGCGAGATGACTGGGCAGGGTGACAGTTGCTCTGACCAGGACCCACATGTGATAAGTTGCTCAGTAATCCCCACAGCACCAGCATGCACACGCTGCAAGTGTTTAGGGCGTTGTAACTTGGGAGCGTTTCCAGTCTTTCACAAGGAGCCGTTCATCTGCTCCTGTTCACACTCAGCTTCCCGCAGCTGCTCTGAGTCGCTCCGTGCTACCCCAGGAGCACACTAAAGCTCTGCTCCAGGGGCAGAAGGGGCCTCTGTGAGCCACAGGGGAGAGGCGACGTGTTTTTCTTACACCAGTTCTGTCTCCCTTTTTATAGAATCAGGAGCCAAACAATTTGTGATTAAGAGTTTTGTAGGATATTCTCTGTCATATTAAGCCATCCTTGTCTATGGGTTTAAAAAAATGCAGGTTTTGCTCTGCCATCCTAGCCTACATTAATATTTTTCTCTGTACAGGTAGATTATAAATATCATTTCTACCAGCATATATAAAGTAGTTTTAATTCATTATGATTCACTGTGGATTCTTATGGAAGAAAAATGAAAAATAGTTATAACCTAAGGTCAGTTAGACATAATTAAGTATCCGAGTATGCATTTATATTGATGATGTTCAGGAATTTCAGGGAAAGTTGTCAATAATTGTCATTTGATATATTTCTCTACAGGAATCAATTTTCTTTTTTTTTTTTAAGATTTTATTTATTTATTTTTAGAGAGGGAAGGGAGGGAGAGAGGGAGAGAGAAAGAGAGAGAGAGGGAAGGGAGGGAGAGAGGGAGAGAGAAAGAGAGAGAGAGAGAGAGAGAGAGAGAGAGAGAGAGAGAGAGAGAAACATCAATGTGTGGTTCCTGGGGGACATGGTCTGCAACCCAGGCATGTGCCCTGACTGGGAATTGAACCTGCGATGCCTGGTTCGCAGCCCGCGCTCAATCCACT
>PVIA01010591.1:0-50599 GCA_004024845.1 Tonatia bakeri
GATGGTCTGGCTTGAGTTCATTGCCCTCCCCCCAGTCTCACCCCACAGCTCTGCCTAACCAGGCCCTTGACTCGGGGTCTCTTGTATTTAACTTCTCTGCATAAATCCAGTTTCTACAACAGAATCATGAGCTCCTGGGAGACCTAGACTTCAGAGTGCCTCGTTAATCTGAGTATCAATGTCTGGCACATAGTAGTTATTGAATAAAGTATTGTCGACACGAGTCATTTTCGAGAAAGACTTCTTTGTTCTCCATTAGCTTCTGCCCCATTCGTTCATTAGGGCGGCGATGGCCTGGGGGCGAGACCACTGTTCTAGGAGTGCACAGCGACAGCCAGAGCAGGGCTCTGACTGGCAGGGCTGTCAGTAAATCTCCCAAAGTGCCTCTGGAGCATCATTTTGGAGCGTCTCAGGGCCCGTAGAAGGAAGAGTCTGTGCTGGTTTTGCTTCACACCCCCTCTTCCTCATCCGTGTCTTTCTCTGCCCACTCTGTGTCCTGGAGGCTGAGGTCACTTGAGGGCAGCTCCGGGACTCCCTGTGTTTAGTTTCTGGTGGACTCAGCCAGGAGAGAAAGGAGTGCAGGCCGGGCGGTTACAGCACCTGGCTCCACCCCTGCACGCCTGCCTGCCCCACTATTGTGCTGCGTCCTTACAGGCAGCCCTGATGTGGGGGTGGGGTGGGAGTGGGTGGGGGTGGGGGTGGGTGGGCATGTGGTACATTTCAGGGGCCAGCTCTTACCTGGTTCAGGTCACTCTGGTTTTTCCCCTGTGCCCCCTCAGGTGTCATGGCAGTGCTGGCTTCCTACTGTTGTTGGTCCAGGTGCCTTCCTTCCCTTGTGGGTTCCCTACTGGCTCTAATAGATCCTGTATCCAGTTCTCCTCCAAGTGTGCCCTCTGTTCACAAAACTGGACTGGTGGGGAGGAAGACAGTGTAGGACTAAGTATTTTTGGAGGTGGCGCCAGATGCTGTGGAACACCTGCATGTACAGTGTGTCATTGAACCCCTGCCCTTGTGATTGGCCGTGGAGGAGGGTATGGGGCAGAAGAACACTCCCCACCCTGCCCATTTTTAGCTGGTCCTTTTGGGGTCACCAGCTTTTAGGGGGGCTCATTTTCATTAAAGACACATTCATTCAAAAAGGAGTAAGATATCACTACTCTTCAAGGAACACAGAGTATAGTGGGGATGAGAAACACAAAAACAAGTCCCACTAGGTGATGAGTTAAGGGGACAGGTGGGAATGTCAGGTGTGGCTGGATGTGGAAGCCACCGGCCACACGCCCCCAGATGGGAATGGGCCTCGGAGCAGAAAGAATTTTGGCTTTGTGGAATGGAGGTGTGCTTGGCTCCTGTGGTCCTGAGTCACCCTCAGTCTTATTGGTCGACTGGAAAGAAAAACACCCTGTTTGTCAAATGGTTTCAAGATATAAGAGAGATGTCATGTGTCAAGTGCTAGGGCCAGCGACCCCTCAAGGAGTGTCTGTCATCAGCAGGGTGTATGCAGGGTAGGAGGGAATGACACAATGGAGCTGGTATATAGACTCCTGAGTGAATGAATGAATGGGCAGAGAGGAGCAGCAGCTGCCCATGGGTGGCACAGAGGGTGACTCCAGCACTGGAGGGAACAATCCTCCCACCCACAAAGGTGTTCTGTAATGCCGCTGCTCCTGCAGAGGGAGCTAGATGAAATGGGGCAGGTCGAAGCCCAGGTGACTGGTTCCTTTATTTTGTTTGGTTAGGAACCAGGACAATGGAGGATGGAAGATACCAACCTCATTAGGACAATAACATCTTTCCCCCTTTTTCTTTCTTCTTTAAAAACCCTGGGAAACTGACAAGTTTTTCATTGCCTTTGAACACAACTAAGTGAGATTTTCTTCAAAGCAGGGTTGTAACCTTCAGGTTCTTTGCTTAATGTGGGTCATGGTGACACCTCTAGTTATTGAAAAACGTAGAGGGACAGTTCCATCTGTTTAGGCTCCTTGGTGCCCAGACCTCTCTTGGAATTTTCTTGTCTACCTTCCTTCCCCAGCCCTGAGTGCTTAAACCATGACAATTAGCAGGAAAAGCACAGCAAAGAAAATGCATACTCTTTGATTGTTGTACCAGATTACTTTTAGAGGGTGGTAGCTGGGACAGACAAGTTCCGCTGGGTGTCATTACTGTACTCCAGTCCCTGGTGGTGGTGGGGAGTTACCTGTCTCACATAGTGAACAGAACACTTGACCAAAGTTCAGGGGACCAGTTCGTCAGAGTATAGTTTTGGAGGAGGCACAGGCATATTTGGAATTTTTTTAGAGAGAAAAGTCAATCTGCTGCCTCCTGCACGGACCCTGACCGGGGATCAAACTCACAACCCAGTCACGTGCCATGACTGGGGATCGAACTCACCACATTTTGGTGTACAAGATGATGCTCCAACCAGCTGAGCCACCTGGCCAGGGCCACATGTGTAATTCTTCATCTGAAAAGGTCTGTTACAGCCCTTCAGCTGTCTGAAAGGTCTGAAATTTTGATGTGGGTTGGGGGTGAAAGAGCATCTTACAAGGAATTCTGAAAACAAAAACTTCCCTTCTCCCAGACAGCACTGGTGTGTCTTGGCTGCACTATTGCTGCAGGAAGCAGGGCTGGGTGAACACATGGAGGGGTGAGCAGTCTTTTCCCAGTATGATCTGAGCTATTCCTGATGGCTCATCTGCTCCCTAACCTTTCCTGGGCTACTGTGCTTCTAGCTTGAAATTTCATCATTAGAAAGTCACTCCTTTGAGTGGAACATTACTGAATTCAGGAATTTCTAGTTAAAGAGAAGTTTGGCACCACTTATCTGTGGAGTTTAATTTATCACACAACTTTCCAGAGAGGCAGTAGACTGAGGACACAGCAAATGAGGTAGATACATTCTGAAGGAGCAGGGGCAAGACCCCTATTCCTGCGAGTAAGCAGTCTGGCCCAACAGCCAAGTTATGCTGAAGCCTGGAGGGCCCTGCTGGCCCTCCTCCAGTAGGAAGTTCAACTCAGCATCCTACTTCATACCCCTCTCCTCCTGGTCCCACTTCCCACCCCCATCTCTAGGACCCTAAACTCATGAACAGAACGTTGGAGGTTCAGCCTCATGTGCTTTTCACCCCTACCCCACCTGCAGGCCTGCCCTAAGCTCCCTCCCTGCTGGCAGCCAAGGGCCCAGGTGTGTTTCCTCCGTTCTCTAATGCAAAGTTTTTGAAACGCTATTACACACTTTAGCAAATAACAGGAGCACCAAGGTGAGGACTGTTATCGCAATATGAGCACTGTAATTTCAACCTTTTAGAGCAACCAATCTATGGAATCAAGTTCCACAGAGAGGCTAGGATGCAGGGCTGAGCTTCCACGGTGAGCTGCTGTGGCCAGGTGGAGGGGTGCTCTGCAGAGTTGGACGAGAGGCGAGAAGGGGGCCCTCCTGGTGCTCAGTGCTACTGAAACACGCGGCCTTCAGAGCTGCGTCAGTGAACTCCGTCTGAGAAAGCGAACGCCATCTCACTCACGCCATCACATGTGGACACTATTGATCGCTTACTGTGCCCAGCCTTGCAAAGTGTGGGGAAACCTCTGCTGCCACCAACACTAATACTATCCCTGTAGCAACTAATGTGAGCTCGTAGTGACTGAGGGCTTCCCAGGCGCTATGCTAAGTGCTTCACTCAGATTGTTACAGTGAATGCCCAGAACACCTCTATGACGTAGGGGCTTAGTCCATTTATCCATAGAAAGACAAAAGGGGTCACCTGCCTAAGGACACCATGTGAAAGTAGGAGAGCAAGGGTCTCAAACCAGAGAGCTGAGCCAGCAGCCAGTGCTGCAGCCTGCTCCCCGCTGCTCCCTGCAGAGGCAGCCAGCATGGGCCCCAGCATCTAGTTTCCAGGGGAAGGGGGGGTGAGCGTAAAATAATTACAGCACTTGGCATGGATGCCGTCCAAGGGTTTGTTCCGAGGTCCCTGGGAGTTCATCTAGTCATCTGGCAGATGCTTCTCGAGAGTCCCGGGCCGTGTCGGTGCTGGAGGGTGGTGGTTATGGGGGTGAGCCCAGAGAGTGTATGCGCTCACTCATCTGGATTTCGTGAAGATTCTGGGGCAGGCACAGAAGGTTGATGTTAATGGAATAATCACACGAATCAATGTAGATTTACCACTGAGGGGAGCGAGAACTAACTTCCTGGTGGACTCGAATCGGTCTTTGAAGAGGACACCTGTGATGTGGTCCAGGAAGGGGTGAATTGCCTGTGGAGAAAGTAGTTAGTTGCTGCTGGATGTGCTGGGCTGCAAGGTGTGGATAAGCAGACAGCAGTGAGGACAGGGGACAGTGCCAGTGGGTCTGCCTGGGGCACGAGCCATGTGGACAGGAGAGGCTGGAGTGTCACGTTGGGATGAGCTTTCAAAGGATGCTGTTTTCCAGGTGAGGAGTCATGGGCACTTCATCATACAGGTTGGAGTGGAGGATCGGGCAGGCCAAGGAAGAGGCCCCATGTGTTAGATATTTGGGGAGGAGAAAATTCCAAGTTACCTCTTCACATCATCCTTGGACTCAGTTGACAAGGATCTTTTGGTTCTCAATTCAAAGACAGGAGTCGCTATAGGGAGAATCGTGGCGATTATGGCTGGAGGAGCATTAGACACCAGGCAGTTCAACTTCAGGATTGTAGAGAGGAGGAAACTGAGGCCTGGACAGGAGGGTGATTTTACCGAGAACTAGGGGCGCAACATGTTTCTCGGTGGTCAGTCCACTGCTTGTTCTAATTCACTCTTCTGTTCGTCAGACACCCTCTGAACACCTGCCACATTCCCTGCACATTTGAGTATGAACTCATCCAGAGTTAGGAATTCCTGAATGATTAGAGTACATCCCAGGCCAGAAGGAAACTTTTTCTTGGCAATGTGCCAGACTTGCATTTCCCATTTTGGGGGGCATCTACACAGTGTGTCCTACCAGCACCTCAAAACCCAGCATCCCCAAATCGAACTCATTGTCATGACCCTCAGACTTGGTTGGGTCCTCATTTTCTGTTTGTATACAAGGAGCCACAGTCTTCCCAGTCCCTCAATCTAAAACCTGGAGAGATGGCACATAGGAGATGACACTAGACACTCCCTCACTAATGAGTGAGACGAGATGGTTGTTCAAAGGTGTTGGGTAAGGGATGGTGATGGTGGTGCGGCCACAGCAGGACACACAGATGAAGCTTGGGAGGGCGTGTTTGTTATGCTCTCAAGTCCTGGTGGGGGTCATCTCATGCCACGCAGGGCCACAGGGGTGGTGCTGGCAATTGGTCTGGAGGCAGAAATAGGAGTGAGGGGGAAGCCGGAGCCAGAGCCCTTACTGGGGTTTCCAAGAAAAAGACAGATAGCATTTGCATAATTTAGCAAGTTCTGGGCTTCCGGGAGGGGCTCCAGTTGCTTGGCACTTGGCCTGGGACTGATTTAGGTGTGTGAGATTGCTTTGGGGTGTCAGGTAAGGAAGTGAGTTGGGGGTTTTAGACTCTCACGGAAAATGTGCTCCAGACGAATTCTTTATAATCTCTAAGAATTGGCCAGCCTGGGAGGGGAAGGCTCTCCCCTGCCAACAAGCATTTTAAGATGTCAAAACATTGTAAAATAAAATAAAAATCTTGTGATTAATAACAATGATTCTTCCTTTCCCTTTATTCCCCACAGCCAATATCTGATCGGCTGCTATCCTCTGCTCTACACCGTCTGATGCAGGCAGCCCTCTGGAGAGCTCGCCTGTTTCTGCAGGGTTAATGACTTGTGCACAGAGGAGCGGGCCAGCTGGACACGGCTTGGGTTGAATTCGCCCCACGATGGCTCTTTAAGGTGCTACCTCTCATTTCTCCTCCAGCCCATCTGCTGTCAGATTAGTTTCTTCTTTTTTTCAGCATTTCTAAGCCATTTTCACACTCCAGTGACAAACCTTCCTGGAAGTTCTTAGTATTTAGGATCCTCCACTCTCTGACCCCGATACCCATTGGGGCTCATCTCCCAGATTCCTTTTCCTCAGATAGCGTTATTGGTAGTCTACCACCTGAAAGGTCTTCTGTTGACCGTATCTAGCTATTCAAATGCTGTCCCTACATAGAAACTCAGTTAACATTCACACAGCTTACCTCAGTTCCTAAAACAGAAATAAATAACCCTATTTCCTGTGCCCTGTGGTACAGCTGGTTTGTCCAATACTTTGTGTTGATGATCCAGGGGTGGGGCAAGGGCTGCAGGATGTAGGTTAGGAAACTGCCCTACTCACCTCCACTCCAGCGTCCTGAGCCCTCTCTGCACTGGGGGCCAACTGGGGCTGGCACTGCGTTCAGGCTGGGTCCAACGAGGCTGGGTGAGGGCTCCTGTGGGTCCCAGCCCTTTGTTCTCCCTTCTAGGTCACTTTTTGACACTCCATCTCGGCAGAGGGTTGAAGCAATGCATGGAGTAGCTGCAGGACTGGCGTATGCACAGGCTGTCCTGGGGCTCTGAGGCGGGGCTCTGCAGGGTGTCCTGGTGAATGGATGTCTCCCACTGGCCAACATGGTGTTACTTTCTAGAGGTTACATGACTTGGGTGACTGACTTCAGGTGACTGTCACTCACGTCAGACTGAACTCTGAGCTCCCTGTGTCCATGCCCAGGCCTGGGGCTTGAGCTGCAGCGTGGGCCTGTCCACTGACCCTTGCCTAAACACTTTCTGCCTCTAGTGTAGCCTGTGGTCCACAGCACCCAAGGTAGGGGTGGTGGCAGGTGGCTTTTACACTGTGCACCTCTACTCTTGGTGCCCAGACCTGCTCTGTGCCACGGGCCAAGCAGTCCTCTTGGGGTGGCTTAAGACCTGTGCTTCACAATGCCAGTGGCTCTCCTGATGGTCTCTCCAGCCCCTAATGATGTGTCGACACTGTGTTGACACTGTGTCTTACCACACTGGCCTGAAGCTGTGCATCATAAGCAAAGGACTGCCCTGGTAGGAAGGAGACCTATTTTCTTACCTGCCCACAACAGTCCATTGTCTATCCTCGCCCCAGGAGGTAGTATAGGAAGGCAGGTGTATAGTCAGCACTCAGAGAGATCAAGAAATCACATACTGTAAGTTCAGTAATGATGGCTTCACAAGTTTAATAGAAGACACAGTTGGAAGATGTGTGGTTTTTCATTTATGTTACAGAACTCCCAACAGTGAATCTCACATGACCAGAGAGCAGACTAACAGTTATGCTTCCCTGTGTGCTCTGGGCAGACTCACACCCCTGACCGTCGCCAGTGAAGGCTGGTCCAGCTTGGAGAGTTACTAAAGCCAGTGCTCGGGGTGGCATGGGAATCATGCAGCATCGGGCACAATGATGGAACCTGCATTAAAATCAGGATTTTAGGAAGCCGAAGAGGCAAGAAAAATCTTTATTATTTCAATGCAAATGAGTTTCAGAGAACTGCAGCACTGTGAGTAAATAACAACACTGCTGTCTTTTTCTGAAGGTGGGATATATAAAATTAGCCAGTGACGGCACGTCTCATAATAAAGAATATGGGGAGCTGGTAACCAGGCCTGGAAAGGAAGAGATGCTACTGGGACTTCATCGAGAATCTGTTTTTCAAGGACTTAATTTTTTTAGAGCAATCTTAGATTTACAATAAAATGGAAATGAAGGTACAGAGTTCTCACATCTACCCTCGGCCCTCACACAAGCACAGCCTCCTCCAGGACTGACATCCCCCACCAGAGTCACCCAGGTCAGCACTTGTCACCCAGGACGAACCTGCATTGACATGTCATTCTCACCCGGAGTCCATGGTTCACACTAGGGTTCTCTCTTGGTGTTGGGCATTCTATAGGTTTGGACAAACGTGTGATGACATGTATCTACCACTGTCATCACACAGGGTATTTCTGGGAAGACTCTTTATGCTCACTAACTGGGCAGTAAAGAAACACCCAATGTTCAAAGTCAGGGGTCGGCGATGCAGCCAGCGCCCCCCTCGCCGCCCCTGCGTCTTCGCATGTCTCTGGTTGCTTTCTCCCTACAACAACAGCAGCAGGGACTGGGTGGTTTGCGAAGCAGCAAATATTTATTACCTGGACTCTGTTCTAACTCTTCATCGATCAGTCACTACGCCTCACGTGGATGCATGGATTATTTCTTAACTTCCTATTTGGAAACTGTTTCGAACGTACAGGGAGACGAGGCACATGTGCAGTACCGACGGCTCAGGTGTTCTCCACGCGGGAGCCCTTTCGAGTCTCCCCAGGGGTCCCAGCAATGTCCTTCTTCACTGCAAGGGTCCAGGCCAGGGTCAGGAGTGGCACCCTGCTGCCACGTCTTGCTCATCGCCTTCCAACTGGAATAGTTTCTTGCCGCCCCCCCTTTACTTTCATGACTGTGACATTTTTTAGCTTTTGTTTCAAAATGATTATAGAGTCACAAGAAGTTTCAAAAATAGTATGGAGAGGGCCCATGCACCCTTTGCCCAGCTTCCCCCTCTATTAGTCAGGGTTCTTCAGGAAAACAGAGCCAACAGGGCACGTGTGTAGATGTAGAAAAATATTTATTACAGAGACTAAGTCTATGTGATTATGGTCGCTGGTGAGTCCCAAACTGCAGTATGGACAGCTGGCGGTGCAGATGAAGTTCAAGGCAGTTTGCTGGAGAATTCCCTCATGCTCTGGGCTGATTGTTTTATTCCATTCAGGCCTTTGACTGGTTGGATGAGGCCCACCCAGATGATGGTAGGCAATCTGCTTACTAAAGTTCTCCCATTTAAATGTTCGTTCAAAGTCTCATTTAAAAGGACTTATGGACATGGACAACAGTGCGATGATTGCTGGGGGTAGGGATGGGTATACGGGGACCAAATGGTAATGGAACAAAATACTATAAAGATTGAATGAAAAAACAAACAAAAATAAAATCTCATTCAAAAGACTCTTCAAACTGACACTGAAAATCAGCCATGACAACTTCCATGGTGACAACTCCCACAGATGTAGCATCATATCAAACCAGGAGTGGACATTGGATCTGTGAATTCTATAGTGCATTTAAAATTTAAAAAATTTTACGTAGACAAGTCTCCATGGAAACATATTTGCTAAGGTAGCTCCGCCTGAAGTTTTCAAACTCGGCTTGGAGACCCTAGGGATGCAATGAGTCCCCCCAGGCTGCCCCAGACAGGGGAGAGATCACACGGTGTGTCCCCGCCCCCAGCTGCTGCTCTCAGGCTGGGTTGCTAAGGAGTCCCACCTGGGGGAGGGGCTTCCCTGCTACACCCACCGGGACCTCATCCTCTGGGCCATTTTCAGCACCCTGCCCCTGCTCATACACCTGTTGCCGAAGTCCGCTCCAGACCTGCTTCTTATCCAAATTCTCCCTTCACATCTTGCCTTGGACACCTATTTCTGACCTTCCACCAGGCTTCATCTCTGTCACTTGATCTTATCACCTTGCGCCTTGGCCGCCTCTCTGTCCCCCTCTGACCTCTAGGCGTCCTGTTATCTTCAAGGAGCCCTTCCTGTTCCACTCCTTGGCCAGAGGGGGCACCTTGCCCTCCCTTGGCTATTGCTCGCCCTTCTCAAGAAGCAGAAGGTGGGTCATATGCCCTCTCTTCTGTACTGAAAATCACGTCTTCGCACAAAATGCCTCCAGTAGACGTCAGCCGTGACAGGCCCACAGCCACAGCGAGGCATTTCAATAAGTCGCCTGCAGGCTTTGATCAAGTAGATTGAGACAGGAATTTAGAGGGCTTGACTGATATAGAAATAACTTTGTTTTAGTGAGGCTTTTGACACTTGGTACCCAAGGTTTTTTTAATCACGTCTTTGTTAAATAGAGTACGCGTTGTTTGTTTTTACCGTCGGCAATGATTTGATAGAGTTATTGGGCAGCTTTCATTGCAGTAACCCGTGTGTTAGTGCTTAGAAAGCCTTTGCATTTCCAGTGGTTTCGAGTCAAAGGCAGAGCAAGGGAAGCAAAGCCCCCAGTTTAAACTTGGCCTCCCTCTGCACTGGGGGCTTTCCTTCCCTTGCGGCTCCTCTCTGCTTCTTTTCACCCCGGCTTGTCTTTTTGCCTCAGTTTCATAAACATACAAAACGAACTACTCAAGCCTATTCCTACTCGGTTTCAACGTTCGTCACGGGGTTTCGGAGGGTCCCCCCTCCCCCCCTTACAGCTTCCCTGGTATCAATTCCAGGGATCTGGAGAGTATTTTAAATAAATATTGTTGAGAGGGGAACACGAGTGTATTTTCAAAACAAAGTATTTAAAGACTGACATCTTTGTGTGTAAAATAATTGGGTCATATCTTTTTTTCTCGGTATATTGTTTTCTTTCTGGTTAAAGATTGTTATCAAGTCTATCCTTTAAACAATGCCTTTTTTTATGGTACAGAATCTGATGTGAAATATAATTTGGTTATTATGTTTCTGCATGCAGTTTCTAATTATTTTGTCTAAAAATTGCCAAAGCCCTCCTGCATTTTCATTTCAAACATGAAAAAGGTATTTTTAATAATTTCCTTCTGTTCTCTACAGAGAATTTACTTCATAATGAGGATTCTTGTCTGACAACTGAACACTTTGCTCTTCTGGCTGCAGGTACTCGGAAGTTTTCATATTCATTTAAGGGTTTGCCTCCTAAACACAGACTTCGCATTGTGCACCAGCCTCTGTCCTAGGCACTGGAGACACATTAGTTAACGAAGCAGAAGAATACCTTTGTCCTCACGGAGCTTACGCTCCAGTGTTGGATGTTGGCAATTAACTGGAATTAAATAAACAAAGTATTGAGTGTGGTAAACAGTGATGGATGCTGAGGAGAAAAATAAAGCAGAAAATGGCAACAGGCAATGCTGGAGGATGTTGAAATTCTAGAGAGAGTGCCCCTGGGAGCAGGTGAGATTGTGTCAAGACCTGAAGGTGGGATGCCTGGGAGGGGAGGTCTCAGAGACAGGTGACAGTGTCTGGTGCAACGGCCGCGAGGCCGGGACTGGCCTGGCCAGTGCTAAGGAGGGCAACGATGTGGGTGAGGCTGAGCAGAGACAGCAATGGGGAGAGTGGTGGGAGAGAGGTTAGTGACGCAGCAGGGGCTTGGATTCCACGGAGAGACACAGGCACAGGATGTCAAACCTGTGCCCCAGCCCTGAGCATGACAAACCCCTTGGGGGTGTCAGGGCAGCGGTAAGACATCGCACTGAACACTCGCTCTGGCTGGTGTGCTGAGAGCAGACTAGTGAAGATGGGCAGAAGCTGAGGAAGCACATTGGAACCTGCTGCAAGAATCCGGGAAACACCCGAGGGGCTTGGGAATAGGGTAAGCAGTGGGGGCTGTGGGAAATGGCCAGTTTACATCCATTGTGAAGGCCCAGCATTTGCTGATAGGCTGGCTATAATGTGCGAGATAGGGAGAAGGCTGAGACCGGCTCCAGGGTCTTTGGGTGGGGCCGCTGGAAGGGCGGTGTTTCCATAAACTAAGTTTGGAGGGGAAGCGCAGCAGGTGTGTGAGCGGGAACATGAGCTTCATCTGAGACGGCATTTGAGACTGTCATCAGACCCCCAAGCCGGACGATGAGGGAGCGAGCAGTCACGTGCTGGAGTCTGGAGTTCGAGTGAAAGGGTCAGGCCAGCGTGCACATGCCAGGTCGTCGCTTTATTGATAGTACACAGATCACCATCTATGAAAGCCACGAGACTAACAAAATCCAGCTAGTGACTGCGGGCGGCGCCAGAGAATGGGACGTTCCCACTTGTACGGGACTCGGGGGAGGGGTCACAGGCGAAGGAGCCTGAGCAGGGGTGGTGGGAAGACTGGAAGAAAACCAGGCAATTGTGGTGTCATGGACAGCAAGGAAAAGGGCATGACGCTGGAGACAGGGACCAGCTGTCCCAAATGCTGCTGCCAGGTGAAGGGACTAAGAACAGAGGCTCACCCCTGGGTCTTGCGACAGCGCGGTCTTGATGATTCAGATCAGAGTGTTTCTGCACAGGGAGGGGAGAGAGCGCCTGCAGGGAGGGGCTCAAGAGGACTGGAGGAAATCTGAGACACAAGTCAATCCACTCTGTTAAGGCCTTTGCTGTCGAAGGGAAGAGACAAAAGGTGGTGGGACCTGGAGTGGCAGTGAGGTCAGGAGAGGGTTTTCTCAGCCGAGGAAGTAACGACATGTCTGGGTGGTGCTTCTCCTCTGTCGCTGAGTAACAAGGCACCACAACCTTATGGGCTTACGACATTATGCGCATGTTAACTGATGGTTTCTACACACAGGTCACCGTGGAGCTGGGTCCCCCAGCATAGGGCCCCAAATGGGGCTGCTCGACAGCGCCACTAGGTGAGCCCTTCCGAGCTCCCCTGTGACCAAGGCAGCTGGCTGAATTCGTTCCTTGCACAAGTGCAGGGGAGGTTCCCGTCTCCCTGCTGGCTGTCAGCCAGGTTCCTCTCAGCTCCCAGCTGCCACAGTCCCCTCTCACACCCTGACGGCTCCCTGCAAGGCCAGAAGAACCTCTAGGCTCAGCAAAGGCTGACGCCCTTGTTAACAGTCTTACCCCTGATCAGGGCAGGTCCATTCTGCATGAGCTCCCTTTGATGGACTCAGAGTCCGTGGAAGGGGGGAGCTTGACCCCCTCAGCAAGACCCTTCTACCCATGCCAGGTAGAGTAATATAATCTGGGAGTCATGTCCCTTCACCTTTGTCATAATCTATCAGCTGGAATCAGTCAAAGATCGTGCCTGCACTCAAAGGTGGGGATTTCATGGGGAGGTGATTCACCGGGAGCCGCCGAGGGTGTGTCTGACTTAGAGAGGCATCTGAGGGGATAGTGCAGTGGAGAGGAAAATGTTGGGTGACATAGGAGAGGAAGAGGGAGGAGGCCGGAGCAGTGTCCTCGAGTCCGTGAGAACAGTGGGATTCAGTGCACAAGCGGAGATGTCAGGCTGAGCTTGGGGTGGGGACAGTCCGCATGCTGGGTCAGGATGGGAGGCCAGGGAAGTGGACGCCCATCCTGTCCATGTGCAGTGGCAGAGTAGCGGGAAGCCTTTCTCCATTCTGCTTCAGTGTTTTCAGGGAGAAAGGCAGCAGCAGTAGCAGCTTGGATGATGGATGCTGGAGGGCGTGTTGGAGGTTGATGCCCTATGGGTTCGAGTTTCTTATCATTGGGTTAGTATACATATATTTATCTGTTTATTACAATGTATTTACATTGTCACTTTAATTCATTCTGTCCTGCCATCTTACAAAGACAGAAAAGAGAGTTTACACTATAGGATCAGAGTTGGAGGCCACGGGGCATGAGTGGGTAGCTCAGGGCCCTGTCCCAGATGGCCAGATGCCAGGCTGGCACGGTGCCGGTGAAGGTGAGATGATGAGATGATGCATGCACGCCTGGAACGAAGGGAAAGTCAAAACTGACGCAAAGTGCACACTGGAAGCAGGCTGCCTGCTGGGGGCTGAGTGGGGCGGGGCTGGCGGTATCGTCACCAAGGCTGGTGGCGCTCGGGTGTGGGGGGCACACCTGACACACGGTGCAGGCTGGAGCCTCAGGGCTAAGAGATATTGCATAGCCAATATTCTCCATCATGGCTCACCCATGCAGGGCTTGTCCCGACGTACAGACTAAACGTGACACCTGCGTCACACCACCTCTGCCCACAACATTTCCCGGGTAATCGGCTTTATGGGGTTTTGCCGTCTGGCACATCTCCTCCCCCTTCCCAAGCATTCCTGGGGATACTTTAACTGCTGAGAAAGAAGTCTGACCACATAGGTATATGTGGAACTTAAATCAACAGAAAGCACTCCATAGCATGAACATCAAGCACTATATGTGCGGTCTGTACAGAGAAACCGATTCCCTGCCAGCACCAGCTTAGAAATTGATCCCCGCATCCATAGCTGCTGGTGTTTCTTCATTTCGTCCCCAGAGTGGCACAGAAGACCTGGGAGAGGCTTGCTTGCTTAGCCAGGCCATTAAGCCTCCACGTTTTTCTAGAGAGCCATGCACCCCCTGCTTTGCTTCCCTCATCTCCCTCCAGACGCGTTCTGGCCACATCCTGCCAGAGCTTCCCCTGCCCCAGTCTCTGCAGCAGCAGGAAAACATCCTCTGAGTGGCCGCTGCTTCCCTCCGCAGCCGTTGGCCTGGCTCCCTGGGTCCTTGTCTGCTGCATTCAGTCCATCACGGATCGCGCAGCCCGTTGTCTGGGGCCTGTGTGATCTGTACCTGAACTCGCTACCTCCTGGCATTCGTTTTGTGATGCGGAGGAAGATTTGAACTTGTCTGCCTTTTGACTGCAGCTTCATTCCAGTCTCTACCCTTCTGTTCTTCGCAAAAGCAGGCGTGTCCAACCTGCGGCCCAGGATGGCAATGAATGCGGCCCTACACACAATTGTAAACTTATTTAAAATCTTTTTTGTTTGCTCATCGGTTTTCATTAGTATTTGTGTGTTTAAGGTGTGGCCCAAGACAACTCTTCTTCCTCCAGTGTGGCCCAGAGATGCCAAAAGTTCGGACACCTCTGCCCGAGGCTCATAGTAAGGAAGGCTTCCGTCACGCCCAGCCAGGAAGAGTGCTCCTGTGGAATGGCCGAGCTGGGTATCCTGCGTGGCACCGTCTACACCTGGCTGGAAGGTCGCACGTGTCTAAAACAGCTTCAAATAAGGTTCTGCTCCCCTACCCCAACCCCCTGAGGCTGAGGTCAGCTCTAAAGGTATCAGGGTAGAGTTTCTAATCTTCTTTGGCCACCTGAGGGCTTCTGGTTTTTCAGAGGCCAGTAGGGTTCCATTACCCTGGAATTGTAGAAACTTCGGTAATTTGGTTTATTCCCTAACTGTCAAATAAGAAGGTGGTTTGACTTGCATAACGAGCTCCAGGGTCCAGGGGCAGGAACAGGATAGGCCCCTCCAATACCTTCCCCTGGGCATTGGACCTGGGGGGCCCTGGAGGAGGTGACTTTGCTCTTCAAAGACAGTTTGCTCTTCAAAAAGAGCAAAAGGGGCCACTCGTGCCCTGGAGGGAAGCAGTGTCAAGGAAAAACTGCCAAGGCTGGGCCGTGTCCACTGCAGAAGGAAAGCCATCTCGACACAGCCTGTGGTGGATGGTGGAAGCCCTTCTCAACCTGCCTTTCCCACAAAGTGCTTAGTTTATTCAACAAATATTGATTGGTTGCTCATCAAACATACCAGGCACTCGCCGAGCTTTGCATGGGCGCTGATGCATAAAGCCTCTATCCCGGCAGCGTTAACGGTGTGGTCATGCTCAGAGGACCATTGCTAAGCACATGACCAAGGCAGAGGCATGGCCCAGGGCTTCCCTACCACTCCAGAGGGGCCTGGATCCTCACGGCCCTGAGAGTATGGCCCTTATGCACTGGGCCATGTTCAAGTACACTGGCGGCATCATGTGGCAGCTGGAAAGGGCAAATGGTAGTGGACCACAAGGCCTTCCCAGCTCCCTTGGTCTGAGAGGAAGGGTAGGAGCATTCTGTGCAGCAGAAGCAGCCTGTGCCAAGGGCCCATCTTAAAGGGACTAGAGGGGGATGAGCTCAGACAATGGGGAGACAAGGCTGGCCATGACGAGAGCTGAGGTTGAATGGGCGAGCGGGGCCGTGGGGTGCAGAGTGGACAGGGGCAGTGCGGGGGTGGGGTATGGGGTGGGAGTGGGACTGTAGGAATAGTCACCATGTTTTTAGATTACACACTCTAGCAATTTAAAAAAATTGAGCAGGCGCCACCCAAATAGGTATTTGCTTATTTATTTCTAAAAGAGTATAGTGATACATATTGTGGTTTATAAAACACATCTAAAGATGAAATATACTAAAAATGTTTTTGTTATTTTATTTGCCAATGGTTTAAAAATATGATTGAATACACTCACTGTGTTTCATTTTGTGAAGTATAAATTCCACTTCAAGTCCAGTTTGTTTCAACATTCACTCTTATTCTTGGTCCATTTCTGGAAAAGACACTTTGTAAAGACATGTAGCTCCAAATCCAAAAACAATTAAAAATAAACAAATGAAAAAACATTGGCTACTTTTTCTGTACCATGATAGTTGTTATTTTAGCCCTATCTACCAAATATATGGTAGGTTTTTGTTGAGATTTGGTGGTAAATTTATATTTTCCTTCATGCCAGCCAATTGTTCTTTAAAACAAATCAGAGGGCATTGTATTTTTGTTCTTTTAACAAATGGATGATAATTAAGTGCTTAATTTGAAAGATTTGAGACAGGCTAGAACAGTACACTTCCCATTTTTTAAAAAGTGTGTTTATGGGATACATTTCAGAAGGGAAACACATGTTCTGGGCAACAAAATTTTGCAACAACATTAACGTTTTTAGATACCCCTTTCCAGACGCTCTCTGCTTGGCTGAAGTTGTCGAAAAGGGTCCTCGTCTCGCATTCCTGGAGCCCCGGACGTTGAAGGACCTTGACGCCGTACATTTATGTTTTCAAACTTTCTGCCGGGAACCGTTCTTCAGACAGCCTTGCACCATCACAGAAGGTCAGCTAGCTGGGACCACACGCTTTCTGTTTTTTTGAAAAGAAAAGCTAAGTAATAACCACATTAGATGACCCCGTGCACTTGGGCAAGCGCTGATCTCTGAGTGGTAAGAAAGTACAGATGATTTCCACGGTCACCTCCCCTCCCGTTAAGAAGGGTTGGAAAGAGTCTAGTACCACCTAGAAAACACCGTTGTTGACCAAGGCACAGCACCGGCAGAGAGTGAGAGCCAGGGCGCTGCCCCCTTCTGCAGAGCCCCGCCACCTGCCTCCTCAGAACACCTGGAACTCTGCAGGGACAGAATCGGTGTGGTTTGGAGCCCCCGGAGGTGGAGAGGTCGGACCGGAGCTCCAGGGGCAGCAGTGAGATGGTGCGAGGAGGATGGATTCCAGTGCTGTTTGGGGTAATGTTGACGTACCTTGCTGAAGGGCAGGATCTGGGGTGTGGGGGAGGGGTGTCAAGAATAATTTCTACATTTCTGGTTTGTTCACTTCATGGGGTTAGTGGGGCCAAGCCCTGCAGGAGTGAGTGCAGGAAGAAGATCCAACTGGCGGAGGAGGTCCTACGTTTGGGTTTAGGGTTGTGAAGTGTGAGCCGCCTCTGAACGGCCCGGGGGCGGGGGCGTCAGGCAGATGGCTGCAGGACAGTCTGGTCTGGAGACCCCTTGGTGGCTGGGTACGCCCAGAGGTGTGGAGAAGACCCTTCTGGGGGCAGCATCCTCTGGCTCTTGCTCCTCCCTGGATGGCATAGCCTCCCTAGATATTTGTCAGCTTTGAAGACACAAGATGCAGAAGAGAGAGACAGAAGACTGTCTGGGGTTGAGGCAAAAGACACTCAGCATGTGGTCTTAAGTCACCAGGGGCTGCCCTGGAGCCTGGCCATCACAGTTACAAAGTAGAACTTGGCTGCCCTTGTCTTCTGCAGACAGATTTCCCTTGTGACCCGCACAGTGAGACACGACCTTGATCAGGTCCTGGGATCCCGACATCTGTCTGCATGAGATGATCAATCTGTCCATTTATATCCCCATATGTTATACATATGCCTCTGTTGTAGCTCCGCTAGGTCTAATCCACCCCCCAGGAATGACTTGCATTTGGGCAGGTCATGCCACTTTTCAATTGTGTGAGGGTGCACATGTGTGTGCATGAGTGTTCAGGTGTGTGTGGCACAACAGTTTAGCTGCGGGGCTAGGACTGCAGGCTGTGACAGCTGCATTGGGAAGCCAGCTGCTCCTCTTTGGACATGTATTTTCTTGTTTAATTCACTCAACTCCCTGCACATCAGTTCCCTCATGGGCAAATGGTGACAATACCACACCTACCACAGGAATCTTTGCACATGCAAAATACTTAGCATGATACTTGACATGAAATAACCGGTCACTACATGCATGTGTCCACCCACCCCCAGGTTGCATAATGCACATTAATAATGTTTCCCTCATAGTCCGTCCTTCCCACAGGCCACCGCCCTGCCTCTCTGATGGTTGTGCCCCAGGGAAATATTTTTATGCTCTGGTCAACAAGAACACAGTTTCTTATTCGATACCACTTGGGGTAAAATTTACATTGCTCTCCTCTCACCACCAGTTATCTCCTCCTTTTACTCCTCTGACGCTGACGACAGGCCAGGGGTTGTGTCTGGTGGAGGCTGCCACAGTCGAGTGGACAAGCAGACTTGTTCCAACTAACTCAGTTCAAGGGACAAGGCAGCGGAGGTCCTGGGGACACATGGCTGCCGGAAGTCGACTGCGGCCTTGGCCCCAGACTGCCCTTCACAGCAAACCCGAAATGCTCTTCCTGCCAGGAAGGCGTGGGGAGGCTGGCAGCTGGTTTGGAGACCATCAGGCGATCGGAAACATGGGCTCATTCCGCGGGGACCAGAGAGGGGGCAGAGGAGGACGTTTGGCATGGACGCAACCTGCCTCCCGGTTTCCATGATTGGGAAATCTCTCTACCCCAGCAATGAACACAGCCCTCATCCGATTCTTTCCCGGTGGTTGACATTGACTTTTTGTGGACTGGCCACCTCCTGTCCCCCAGTCTCATTTCCATCTCAACAGCTCCTGTCTCAGCCGTGGAGATACACCTCCAGCTCTCCAGTGTCTCAGCTTTGCTCGCCCTGTTCTCTTTTCCTGACGGCTGAGCAGCCCCTCCCCGAGCCAGGCTGCTCAGGTGGGTGTTTCCGCCTGGCCTGCCCTCCCCACTCTCCCACGGCACCAGGGGAAGGTCTTTATCACCACACTTACCCACCTGTGTTGAAATGCTGCCTTTTCTGTCTGCTTGAAGACGTGCCGAACTTCTGCTCAAGCTCTCTGAATAAATGTGAGAATGCATGAAGGCACCGTGCTAGGGACCTGCAGACTCGCTTCTTGTTGACACGGAAGAGCACGACAGTTGTGAGCGGGCCAGTGTGGCCATCAGAGGCAGTGCAGGGGGTGTCTCTGCCAGGGCCTGGCTGGAGCTCACCGTCCCAGCCCCTTTAAGGGGAATGCGCCGTGGTACCGACCCGAAGGAGGGGGCCGTTCTCTTCACCCCTCAAGCCCTCTCTTGCCTGATGGCAAACACAGATGAGAGCTGTTTGCTTCCAGACACATGCCATGCCCTTGACCTTTTTCTATGGCTGTTCCCGTCTCTCCATCAGAGCGGCATGAAGTTGTCTCGCTGTATTCAGCTCGACTCGATGGACTGGAGCTTTCACGGGCAATTGCATTTATCTAAAATTTGAAGAACTCACTTTGGTAACAATTTTTATTCTGCCGTGTGTTTTCAGAGCTATTAACTGTACTTTGTCCTCAGAATGGAGCTGAGTGTGTTGTCGCTGGAAGTGGGGCCCTTGCAGTGTGGCAAGGAGAGCCCTCCAGGAGGCCTGCAGGGAGGACGAGGGCTGGTGATAAGATGTATTTGTGCCACCGGATGCAAAGCCAAAGGCATTCCCCTGGGTTTTCAATGCCCCATCTGTGTCCATCCCATATGGAAGAAGCCCAATCTGCCTCCACCAGGCCCAGAACTGGGGCACTGTCCAGGCATTTTGTGCCACACCAAGGCCAGTCCAGCCCAGCCTTTCTCACTGCCTGTCTGGCTTCGCATGTTTCCTGGCTGTGCCTGGGTGGGGGCCCATGGTCAGGGTCCATGGTCACTGAGGCCATAGGTGGCCACTAAGCGTCTCGGCCCCAGTGCAGGTGGCTTAGCCCTGTTCCCAGCTGCGATCCAATGCTGTGCTGCTGTGGGCCCTGCTTGCAGCCCATGGGCCCGAGACTGCCAGTCTCACGGAGCTGCTATGGAGAAGGAATGTGCCAAAGAACAGGGCGCGTGTGTGCTGCTGGGGAGGTGGGGGAGCAGAGAGGGAATGAGAGAGAGAAAGGCTTTGTTAGCTAGGTTATATTATCTCAGGCAAGAACCAGGTGCTTTTCCAAAATAACCAATCAACTTCCCAAGATTTTATGGGCTTGCACTGGGTCCGCTTTCTGACCAATCCATTCCTTGCCCAGGCTAGACTGACAGGCCTCTACGGTCACCATCCGGGCTCCTGTTGGTTGTGTGCTTACCTCCTCCATCCCCTCCCCCAGTGAAATGCAGGGAATGGGGAGTGTGTGAAGCTGTGACTTCCGAGGGAAGTATTCATGCTCCTGCTCCCTAATTCATTAGGCTTAATAATGTGTGATTCCCTCTGCTGTCTTTCTTTATTAATATTCAGCTATCTACAGTAACATTACTAGGTGGTCAAATGCTTCTTGGGGGTAAGTCCAATTCTGGGAGAGCAGTGGGCCCCTCCTACTCCTGTCTGAGCTCAGAGTGAAGTGGGGGCACATGTTCCCAGCCCCCGACTGGCCTTCCTAACCCTCATCTCCTAGGGGTGGGCAGTTGGCACTGGAGAACACTGCAAGCGGCAGGACCCCTCCGGGTCTGGACTTTTGTCAAGTGCCACAGTGTGTTTCTGATCCTCTGAGATGCCCAAATTTCTAAGAACAACCCAGATGGCCTGCAGATCTGCTGTGTCCGTAAGACGCTTGCATGCTTGGGCAGGAGGGAAAGTTATGACGTCTCTAGGTAAAGAGCAAGTAGTGGGAGGAGCTTGGAGGAAATAACACAGTAGAGCTGAGTGATGGGTCCCACTTCTCCAGCCCTCCCTGTATCCACTCTCCTTACCATGCAGCCTTGAAGCCCACACCACCACCAGATGGGCATTGCATTTCTACCACTTGACGCTGGACCAGGCTCACAGTTTGCTTTGGCCGGAGGAATATGGGTAGAAGGGCCTGTGTACCATTTCTGAGTCTTGTCCTTAAGATAATCGTCTGTTTCTGCTTGCTCATCTTCTCCAGGAGAAGAGCTTCCTCCAGTGGCCACACCTACCCAGCCGATGTCCGAGGACATACACTAAGTGGAGGCAGCCTGGGTCTGAACTACAGCAAGGAGCCGAGTCTAGCCAGATCCACGGCTTGAGCAGAGATACCCAGTTTACCTTGGCCAAGCCACAGTCATCTGAGGAAAAAAGTGATTGTTGTACTGAGTTTTGGGATGGTTTCTTATGTACCAGTGACTGGCTGATACAATGTCTCAGTGTAAGACTTTGAAATCTTACATTGTGTGTATGCTTTTCACTGTTCAAGGTATTTTTTCCCAAATTCCCTTCTCTCCTTGGGTAAGAACATATCTTTCTGTAATAATGATAAAAATGTGATTAACTACAGCACCACTTATGGACACTTGTCATGTACAAAGTTCTGTTACAGGAACTTATGTGTATTAATCACTCCATTTCATCCTGGCAATAAACCCTATGAGCAAAGTATTAATGTCAACCTCATCTCACAGATAAGGAAACCAAGGCCCAGAGGGGTGAAGTAATTTGCCTGAATTCACACAGCTAAGAAGCGGTGCAGCAAGGATTCCAATCTAGGCAGTCTGGCAGCCCTATTCTTGGCTGTCACTAATGGCGACTTCACTGTTCTCCCTTTCTCTTATCGAGGGTCAAAAAAGAATGTTGGGTTCAATTCTGTTGTTTACTATGACTCTAAGGTAGTGTCTGTGAAGACCTTACCTTATAACCTTGAACTCTGGAATTGGAGTCAGAGGGTGTGTTCACCTGAAACTTTCCTGAGCGCATGGGAGCAGATGGGCATCGTGGGGGCTTCCCTCTGCTCCTGAGACCATGCTGCCAAGGCCAAGGCTGACTCAGCATCCCAGTGTTCCTAGCCATGCCTGCCTTCTGGCTGCTGGGCCCTTCAGGCCACCCTGAAGGCACAGACCAGAACCTGAGTGTGGCCCTCTCAGCCCGGGGCTGTGTGCTGCAGGTACAGACGGGGCTCCAGGAGTAGGCCACCACAGATTACTGGTGTAGGGGAGGACTGGGTTAGTGCTGACCAGTGCTCATGGAAGTCCTAGTAAAAGTGACTTGGAAACTGAAAAAAACATAAATGCTAATGATTACAATTGTGATCGCTAAGACTTAGAGCTTGAGGAGGGCGGTGCGGCTCTTCAGCTCAGCCAGGAAGAGGCTTGTGGCCAACACCTCATGAAGCGTACTGTCACCCTTCCCCCTCCCCTCCTTCATTTGTTCAACAGCATCGGTTATCCTGGAGATGTCTGTTTCTAACGCAGGCCTTGTGGAGGGTGATGCAAAGCCAGTGCGTCGCAGCTCAAACTATCTCAGGGCTGTTCTCGCCGCCTCCTCGCCAATTACTGGCTGTCTGGAGCATGTGGCTTGCACTCCCCTTTCCCTGCAGAGAGCCAAATTAATTATGGACCCAGTTTCCAAGTCAGAAACATGGGGACCGCTTTCCTCCCATCCCACCAAGCCAGAGTAATAGAAGATGACTGGCAGCAATATCTGCGTCCGACTCGAGCCTCAGTCCGGGAGGAGAAAAGAAAGCTGGGGAAGGACAGAACGCATGTGACGTCCTGAAGAAGACGGAGAATAAATTGCCCGAGACATAAAAGGAAGGGAATTGCATATATTGTAACCTAATCTGCTATAAATAAGGAAGACGTGGCTGTTTTAATAGACTCTGGAAAACTGAAGGGACCCGAAGGGAGAAAGTGCGGGGAACAAATGAGATGCAGATTTTGTAAGAGAAGCTGACAATAGCTTATGTCTAGGGCAAGCTAGAAGAGGGGTGTTTTTCAATTAGGCTTAAACTGGAGAGGCCCAGCCCGGCGGAGTCTGGGGCGACAGAGGGGCCATGTGGAGGGGCCACTCAAGCTGGCGGCACCTCTGGGACGGTGACGGGGCTCTGAATGTGAGTGGGCCACAGTCAGCCCCAGCAGCATCTGGCTAAGCCCCTGAGCCTCACCTGTGAGGGGACACCCCAAGGCCTAACACTGATGTCACCTGCCTCTGACTGCCATATCTGAGGAGGTGACAGAGCAGAGCTGGGTGGGAAGGTTGGGGTGAGGGAGCTGGCGTTGGACAAAGGGACATTAGGAGTGAGAAGCTGAGTGACTTGAGAAGCGTGGGCAAGCTGGGTTTCGGCAGACCCACGAGGGCAGACTCTGTGGGGTCTGCGTGGAAGGGGGTGGGCTTTTCAGAAGACCCTGGGGCTGATCCTAGGCTAAACGTCCCTGTGGGTCTCAGGGCCTTGCCCTGAGCACATCAAGGGTAATTGTATTCTCCACACAGGAGGTGCGCTCTGTACAATTAGAGGGACTGGAGAGCGAAGGAGAGCTCAGGCTGGGGCCTGGGCGAGGGGACGGTTCACATCGTTTGCTCCGAGCCAGGATGTCTGGGCAAAGTCGGTGGGAACTGGGTCCTGAGACAGGGCATTGGCAGCGACTGGGGGTGGGAAGGGAGGAGGCAGGAAGGGCGGTGAGAAGACACCAGCGTGCACAGCGGGGACGGAGAACCGCAGCAGGACACCGGGGGCTTGGACTGGGGAGACGCCTTTGTCTGAGCTGGAACCCTGACCCTGCCACTTGGGGCCGTGTGGCCACGGGCCAGTTACTTACACGACTCACGCCTCAGTTTCTGGATCTGGGAAATGAGGGCTGGAGTGAGAGCCGGATCAGGAGATCTTTGCGCAATGCTTAGGCTACTGCCCGGTGTGCAGTAGGCCTTGCAAAGTGTTAGTTAAGTAAAAGATAGTAACACAGTTTAGAAAGGAAAAAGATACCAGGGCTTGTTCCCCGTGAGAGGGAGCCATGAAAACAGAGGAGACAAGGTGTGCAGAGCAAGGCCTGATGAGCCTGAGGAGGCAGGGGCTGCCCTTAGGGAGCCCCCCGCAGGTGCACAGGTGCGCAGGCTGGGCCTGGACGCCCCTCCCCCTAAGTGTCACCATCAAGTCCTTCATGTGGTGAGCGAGAGGGAATGTTTTGAAATGTTTTCTTTCTTCCTCCCTCCCTCCTTTCCTTCCTTGCTAAAATTCGAGCAGAAACCAGAGATGAGAGAGCTGAGGCTGGGGAGGCCCGAGATATAGTGACCCCTCTGTGACCTTATAGGCTCATAGATAAACCTTGGTCTAAAACCATTGAACCCACCCACCCACCAACTAACCCGTCAGCCAGCCAACCAACCATCCTGACGTCTGTTTTAATGGCAGGCAGCTGGAGGTGCTCAGCCTGGACAAGCTAGCTTTCCCAGGGGCCTGGAATCCAGACCTTGGAGCTGCTGCTCCCTCAGCCAGAGCCTCTCCTGCCCTCTCTCCGGCCTCTGTGCCTGGGCCTGCCCCTGCCTCTAATTGCTCTGTAGCCCTGGCAAACAACATGAGCGCGGAGCCTGGGGAGTGGGGTGCTCGGCCTCCTTCCTGATGACTCTCTCTTGCCACCGCTGCTAGGAGTGGTTGTGAGACTACAGGGAGCCAACCTTTGAGAGCAAAGGCTCCTGACAGTAGATTTTGTTTTCTGGAAGTAAATTAATTGATTAGCCATATGAATGAAGTGAGAGCCAGACAGTCAAGGAGTAAAGGAAGAAGCTGGCAAGTATGCAAAACCTTCCAATAATTACGATTGAGATTAACAGTCATAATAAATTTCACAGTTCCCTCAAGACCATGGCTATATCCAAGTTCATGACTGTGTAAACATCAGCTGGCTGTTGAGGGGCTGCTAGGAGCTCCTGCTAAGCCAGAGGACCTGGAATGAAGATGGAGAGTCTCCCTGTGCGACTCCCTCCTGCCAGGCCCTGCTGTGGCTAACTCTCTCGTGATGCCACCCCTGACATGCCCCACATTTGCCCACTATCCCCACGGGAGGGCTGGCCCACTAGTTCACACATGTCCCCACCTTCCTGCCTTGGCCTCAAAAAGTTGGAAAGGAGCGGGCTCTTAATCATCCTTTGGGAAGAGGGTTGACCACCCTTCCCCCTCCCCAGCTGGGCTCCAGGAACATGCAAAACATTCATGCTTGGAGCCAGGACAGAGGAAGGAAAAGTGGGTTTCAAATCAGGAGCAGAGACATTCTGGAGTTTGTTTTGGCCATTGTTTCTGCCTTTTCTGTCTCCATCCAAAGGCTTGGAGGACCTCTGTCAGTGTCAGGGAGGAAGCTTAGCTTCTCCCGAATCCTCATGCATCTTTACGGGGAAGAATTGCACCAGAAACACACACCCAGGTTGGTGGGTAAGTCAGGGACATATGGGTTTTCCAGGATGGACAGCGAGGCCAAAGACAATGACAGGATGCCCACAGGAGGACCGGAGATGTAACCTCTGGCCTTGACGGCGGGAATTTCTCCCAGCTTTGCTCCATGGGAACAGCTCTAGTCCGGAGATAGGAAACCTCGAGTCCGTCATCCGAGGTCTCGCCGATCTTGCAGACGCGACCATACCTATATGGGTCTAAAGATCCCTTCCCGTAAAGAGAGGGTTTGGTGTTGGCTAGCAGTCCTGGAGGTAGGCTCTGGGTCTCGGGGCCCCGGCGCCATGAGGGACATCCTGTGTTGGGGATTTTACAGAAGAACGTTTTCTGGGGCACAGGTCCATGCTTCCACGAGGAGGCCCTTGGCAAAGGTCTCTCTCTGCTCCCCTCGGCATCTCCGCTCTCCGAGCCCACAGCGCAGGCCTGGGCCTGTCCCAAGCCATCCTTGGTCCCCTCTGCTGGGCCTTTCGTCCAGCTCTTCTAGTGGATTCTTCTCTTAATTTTCATTATTTTTGTACTTTGTTGTTGTTGTTTTTTTCTTGTTATCTGGGACGGGGGGTAAGGCAGGAAGGGGAAGAATGCCATTGCCCCAGTGGTGATGTGAAAGCTCACAGCCATGTGGTGTGAGTTGGGGGTTGTGCTAAAGTACAGCCGGGACTTGGGAACAGGCAGAGGGGCCTGAGTGCCAGCCGTTTGCTGACAAGCCATGTTACACGGGCCCATTGCTCACACTTGCCGAGTCTCTGTGCCCATGCACAGAAGTGATGCGGTGGCCGCAGTGCTGGTACCCAGGGGTGTCACAAGGATCCCAGGGGATGCGGCCACAGAACACAGCATGTGGTGCCTGGCATAGTGTGGCACTGAGCACTCGGCAGGGAGTGTCATTGTTTGGGGAAGGTTGGCACAGAGACAGGCACACCCCCTCTGGTGTGGAACTGTGGCCTCTGCCTCTCTGCTGGAAGTTACTAGAAGATCCTAGAGCAATAACAATAAAAGTCAGATATGGAAGAAAGAGTAAAAACCTGATCTCCTACTCCCAACTCAATGTATAGGCGAAGATTTTGAAGGTCAGAGTAGAAAAGCAGTTTTGCCCAAGATGAGCAGCTATTAAGAGGTGGCAATAGGGTGAGTAATCAATGTCTCACGGAGAGGCGTCTCAGAACACAGGGCTTTCAGACCTAAAGCTGAGACCATCCTGGACAAACCAAAATAAGCCAGCCACCCTTGGCAGTGATGTGACAAGAGTCTGCCCTTGGGACCTCCGGACCAGCAGCCTTCTCACTTAGGAAAAAAATGCTCAGTACATGTGGCTCTTTGAGCTGGTGCTTACTGTCTGGATCCAGAAAAGACTTTCCCCCAGTGCACCTGGTCCCCAGGCTGTCCTCACGCTTTACCATACCCTGCACAGCACCCACCTCTGCACCTGTCCCCACAGCCTTTCCGAGCTCCCAGTCCTGGGTGAGCCTCGGGGCTGTGTTAGGGCCAGTGTGCGCCCGAACCCTAGTGAGGATGTGTGTGTCTGCTGGCAGCCCCAGTGTCCGTGGGATGTGATGTCGTGGGTCCCTACACCCAGGCCTCACGGATGTAAAATAAGACAGGCTTGTGGGTGCCTGGCTGAGAGCAGAGAGAACGGGATGAGTGATACTGGGCCCAAAACAAAAGTGGGAGATGGATGAGAAAAAGAGTGAGGTGCTGAGGTCGGTGGCATGGAGCTCTCTCTGCAAGTAGCATGTTATACTTTCTGCCTGGATACATATAACTAACGAGGAACTTGTCTCCAGAACGTACAAAGAATGTCTATAAATCAATAAGAAAAAGACAGAGAATCTATTAGAAAAAACAGGCAGCAACCTTAACAAAACTATGCAAACAGTCACATCTGACAAGGTGCAAGCTTGAGGAATTAGAGAAATGCAGTCTAAAACCACACGCACTCACCAATGTGGCTGAAAGGAAAGCCCCACGTGCTGGAGGGCATGCAGAGCAACGGGCGCTCTTGGCCTCCGCTGGTGGCGGGAGAGAGCGGTGCAGACCCTTCAGACCACGGCTGGGCAGAATGCACTAAAGCTGACTCTTTGCAGACCCCATGGACGGGCAATTCTACTCACAGGTCTGTGTCCAAACAGAAATGAGCCCTTATGTGCAGCCACGCATAGAGAATGTGCATAGGAGCATATTCCACGGGCCCAAACTGGAATCACACAAACGTCTACCGAAAGCACGATGAACACATGAATTGTGACACAATTATTCCGTGGAATTCTAGATGCCAACGAAAGTGAAGGACTCATTGCCATGCCCAACAACATGGACTAGACACAGAAAAGTGCATACACGATTTCATTCATAAAAAGTACAAAATTAGGCGAAACTAATCTGTAGTTTTATAAATCAGAGTGATGATACCTTTCAGACGGCTAGTAGCTCAGGAGCCTGGCAGAGCTTCTTGAAATGTTTTTACTTTGATGTGGGTGGTGGTTGCTTGAGTGAGTTTGCCTTGTTAAAATTTATGCAGAGGAATTTGAATTTGCGTGAATTTATATACTTTTTCGCATGAATGTAATTCTTTAGTGAGGACATTTGTTTCAAAAATGGATACTGTGTTTCATCTAGTGTCTTCCCTCTGGGATCGGAGTCACTGGAAAGCAGTGAAGAAAACATCTGTGCCTGGTTGCCCAGGACACCAATCCTTCTCTCCAGAGCTACGTGGAAACAAACTATCCACACCGAGGCGCTGGCCTGGGCCCTGAAACAAACTATCCGCACTGCGCATGGCACTGGCCTGGGCCCTGAAGGCTGGGCGCTGTGGGGTGATCCGCCCCTCCCAGCCCCAGCACCATGCTACTTCCCTTCTAAAGAAATAAACACATTTTCTGTTGGTTCTGGGTCCCAGACAGTGCTGGGCCACCTGTTCTAGAACTTTAACAAGTTGACTCACGCCAATCCGCTTGCTTCCTCCAGCTGTTCCACTTCATTTTCAGGCCACTTAGTCCATTTTCCCCCTTTGTCCTTGGTTTCCAAGACAGCCCATTTGGGCTGAGCCCTATTTGGTGACAACTTGTCAGAACAGCTCAGGCTTCAGTTCTCTTGTGTGATTTAAGCAAAAAAAAAAAAAAAATCTGACTGGGGAAATTAGATGGAGGTGATTGCAGCAAAAGTGCCTCTTATTGAAGCTTTTGGAAAGCGTAAATGTCATCAGTCTTGTCAAAGCCGGACACGAGAGAAAATAACAGGACTGGAGGTGGACCAGGGTACACGCTGGGACTGCACAAACTTAGAATTAGCCTCCTGTTTGCTATTATTTTTTTCTCATAAGTACTGGGGTGGGAGAGGGAGGAGAGAACAGGAATAGGAGGGCAGAGCAGGACGCAGCGGGAACACGGGTGAAAAATGCCAAACCTGCGCAGTTTATCTCTTTTTTATTCCGTGCGCGTGCTGGCAGCGTCCCTCGACTCCCAGACCACTGAGATGGGAGCAGCCGAGGGCTGACAGCTGATGCCAGGCCGGGAACTGGAGTTGAGGGCAGTGGACCCGGCGGGGTTAGCACATGAGACGTGTGTGCTCTGGCCCCGGGGCCGCCATCCCAGCACTCGGAGGTGGGCCAGGTCATTCAATGTGCCCTTGTCTTGGTGACCCTTCAGGAAGCCCACCTGTGTGGGAAGGACCTGCCCATCCCTCAAAGACCCACTGAGAATCAACTACACGGCAGACACTCGGCGGGGACAAAGAACACGACGACGCAGCTGTGTTCCAGAGGGGTGGCTGCCCAGAATCTAGAACTGTAGGTCCACCACCCAAAGGAAGCATGTGCATGGAGATGAGCTGACACTTGGGTCTGAAACCTACAGACTGGAAGAGGAGGGGATAGGGCAGGTGACACGTGAGTTAAGAGGCCAGCAGATGTGGAGTTTGGGCACCTACCCAGCAAGGCCGAGAGAGCTGACCTTAGCTGCAGAGGGCCAGACGGGTGGCGGTCAGCTCAGGGCGGCAGGCAGTGAGCCACACTCGGGAGGCGGGAGTTCTGGGAAGGAAAGCTAGCCCTTGGCTCCAGGGCAGCTAGAGTCAAAGGGAATGAAGGAGAACTCAGTCCTGGGTTCCTTGGGGAACAGGGTATGACCTTGAAGAGCAAAGGCTGGAGCCCTCTCTGGAGAGCAGAGGGTCAAGTTTAGAGTGAGATCCAGTAGCCAGATTCCCTTGCAAGAGCCCCGGGGCGGTGATCTGGGGGTCCTCCCAGTTTACTTCTCTGAGAACAACATCAGCTGTCAGTTCCACAGGGAAGTGAGCCTGTGTCTGGGGGCAGCAACCGCAGTCCCCGAGGTGAGCAGGAGGTAGGGCTGGTCGTCCGTGAGAGCGGCCTCTGGCCAAATGAGTTTGCTCAGACCTAGGTATCTGGACAAGCAAGAGCTTTCAGCGCAGAGAAGGGAGGCTTGTTTAAGGGGAGGTCATCAGTGATGGTCTCACAGAAGAGAGAAGACTCAGACTCGAGGTGCCATCCCCCTCTGTTGTCTGGGGCCCAGACCAGGTGGCAGCGCCTGGAATCACTTTTGTCATTTCACATCTGCATTTAACTGTGATGACTCAATTCCCCTTTGGAGCACTCGCTTTCCTTTTTTTGAGGAGAGTTTGTACTAAATAGTCATTGGGACCCCTTCCTCAGGCCACCTTCTGCTACAGCATTGCCCGGGGGTGCCATGTCCCTGGCAATCTTCTGTGTTCCGGGATTAGTGTCTGCTTCCCCAGGGCTCCAGGGCAGGGAAGTGGTCTCTCTCTGTTGAGGCATGTAGATGGCAGAGAACTCTCGGGAGGGAGGCACTCCGAATATATCCACTGAAGGAATGAGCAAGGAGCAGATGCTGCTGTTTGCTGAGACCATCGGGACTCAGGCTCCCCCTCCCCCGGCAGGACACTTCCTCCTCTGAGGCACCTGGTGCCTGAACTACGTTTTCCCGGAAGGTGTGATTTTTAAAGAAATTGATTCTCCAGGAGTGGTAAATCCAGATGCAGGTAACCTACAGCCCGAGTTAGATGTCTGCAGAGGGCCATCCACCTTCAGTAGATGGCTTCTGTGACCCCCAGCCTGTTCCCATGGTGGCAGGAGACAGCTGCAGTACATTGTCCCTTCACCCCGGCATCAAGCATTGTCTCTGGCCGCAAAGGCGACACTGTCCCACCAGCCCTGTGTGCTTTCCTGCCCTGCCCTACCTGCATTCTCCGAGGTGGCATCCTACCTGGGACACCCTTGCTAACTGTTGGCCCCTGGATGGGACTCCAGTGGGGCCCTGTGACCTCATCCTTCTTAGAATTGAAGCCAGATCAAGTTCCCAGAACTTCCCTTCTGGTGCCCCATTTCTAACTGGGAGAAATCTGCAAGAAATCCTCTCCCCTCCCCTCCCCTCCCCTCCTTCTGCCTGTGCCTCTGCCTCTGTCCCTCCCACTCTCTTATAAATTACAGCCCCAAGGGCACTGCTGCGACAAGGCCTGGCTGCAGGTCTCCGAGCTGGCTGAGGCCCCCCACTACTTCCTAAAGCCAGTGGATGACCCTGCCCTGGGCTGGGGGAGACAAAGCAAGGCTGGCCCAGGGGCGGTTCCTGTCAGGCCTTTCCTGCCACACACACACACACACACACACACACACACACACACACCCCCTCTTGAGTCTGAAAGTGGATCTTGGAGAGCTGTGTGCCCACGTCTGAGCAGAGCACCTGCCGGCGTTGCACTTTGTGCACCTGTCACCTGCAGACGGTGACACCTGGGAAGAGAAGGCTGGGGTGATTCCCCGACGTCGCTTCTGTCCTCCCCTGGCGTCCTACCTTTCCTTACGTCTCATTCTCCAACCCGTCTGTCCACTTCCTCCAGTGAGTATCTCTCTTCCCCAGTCAGTTACCTCCTCTGCCGCCTTCACTTTCCGGTCACTCCCTGCCAGCAGACTCCTGTCCAGCTCAGCCTCCCCGCCCCCATCTCTTCACTCCACACACTGGCCACCCGTGCTCTCCAGAGGCCGTGTCCCTGTGCCCAGACTGACCGTGCCCTCGGAGTGAGGTGAGACGCGGTGCTGAGCTCCTGTCTGGGTCACTTCCACGGTGGCCCTGCGGTCAGCTGCATTAGTTTCATTTTCCGGATGAGCGCAGAGAGAGAGGTGCCAGCTCTCCAAAGTCAACCAGATTCAAAACAATGGTCTGGGCTCTTTGTCAAGAACTTCCCAGACCAAGTTCAATGCTCTTACTGTTACATAACAGCTGCCAAGGGCCAGCGAGATAATATGGTTGGGACACATCATAAACTTTCACTAGAATAAAAAACCAAAGGTCATTCCCCCAGCAGCCATTCCAGTTTGTGACTAGTGTTTGGAGGCATCCTCGCCCAGGCAGCTCCTTCTCTGTCCATTGAGCAGCCCCCTTAGCCAGCGACAGCAGTGGGGGGTGGGGGTGGGAACCCTCCTGCCCCACTTTCCCTCTGCACATGGCAGGAGCTCGCAGTCAGATGGGGAAAGGGAGATGACCTGGCCAGCAGGCACCTCAATTAGCAAATGTACTTTAATTGTTAAATTCATTATTGCAGATTAATTGAAAACGGAGAATGAGGCGAGATGGTACAGCTTAACTGCACAATTGGAAAAGCAAACCTCCTGGCCTGGGAGATGCAGGAGGCTCCGGAGGCTGTGGTCTAAAACCCTGTTTTCTCCTCCCTAATCTGCTCTTGGATGCACGAACCTGAAGTTCTGCAGGTGCAGCAGAAAGGCACTTTGTTAACGCCTTTCCCCTCCGGCAGCTGGCTGTTCAGGGCAGGCCCCCTTGACGGAGGGCTCTGCTGGAGCCCTGCTTTCGTCTCAGGCCTCTGTGTTGGCATCTCACTCAATGCTTCCACGACAGCTTGTTGCATCACAGGCCCCGTCCCATGAGCAGAGGTTGGCCGACCGGAGGTGCTGAGAGGTCAAGTGCTCGTATCAGAAACAGCAGTGACAAACACACAACACAGAAGGAAACCAGGCCCACCAGAACAGAGACCGAAGGGGTGGTTACCACAGGGGAGGGGCTGGGGGTGAGTAGAAAGTGAGGAGGAGTGTCGTCCATAATATTGTGGTGAATCTGCACAGTGACAGATGATGGCTGGGATTAGTGGGATGGTCACATCGTAAGGTATGAAAGTGTTGAATCACTATACTGTACACCTGAAACTAATATGACCAACATAAGATTGTATACCAACTACACTTAAAAATAATTTAAAACAAAAAGGAAGAACAAGGACATTAGAACCACACCAATTCAGGTTTGAATCCCACTCTCCTGCCTCTGAATTGTGAGGTCTTGTTTCTTGGAGCATTGCATCTTAATTGCACATGGAGAGGATAATAAGGGCCTCCAGGATCATTCTGAAGAAGAAGTGAGGCCGCCGATGTGAATTGCTCATTCCTCCAACCAGCACGTGGTAAATTCGGCAAGTGTGCCTTCTCCTTCTCCCGCCCCCTGGGCCCAGCCCAGGTGGGTAATACATTTGCATATTATTTTCCAACTCCAGGTACATTCCCCCTCCTCTTCTCTCTTCATTTCTTCCTGTTTTTTTTTTTTTCCCCTGTTGACACATACACTTCAAATGCCTTACGAACACAAAGGCCACTTTGTGACAGCTTGATTCCACGACTTTGTAATTTGTGGTTAACTCTACCCTGCAATTTGAGACATGGATTGTTAGAAGGTAGCACTGCAGTGTTAGGGCCCTAGGGCCTCACGCCGACAGGAGCGCTCGCTTCGTGACACTCTGGGTGTTAATTGCTTTATGTGGATGATCTCAGTCCTTACCACATTTTCAGGAGGGGTGCATTGTGTTATTGGGTTGGCCAAGCAGTTCGTTTGGATTTTTCTGTAAGATGACTCTCGTAGTGCTCAGTTCTTTAACTTCATTTGAAACAATTTTGTTAGACTGTACTGTAATAACTGTCATACATGCATGCATTTAAAAAAACATCAAAATTGGTGAATTTTTGTGTAGGTATTTCAGTATTGAAGATGGAAGAAAATACGCAACATTTTTGGCATATTAAGCTTTATTATTTCAAGAAAGGTAAGACCCAACTGAAAAGCAAAAAGGAGACTCGTGCGGTGCACAGAGAAGGCGCTGTGACCGACCAGACACATCGAAAGGGGTTTGTGAAGTTTCGTGCTGGAGACCTCTCCGTGGTCAGGCGGGTAGACAGCTGAAGGTGACAGCGATCAAATAGAGACATTGATTGAGAACAATCAATGCTATGCCATGTGGGAGAGAGCTGACATACTCAAAATGTCCAAATCGGTAAAGTTTTTGGTGAAAATGGAAAATGTGTCTTTTATTTTATGAGAAAAACCATACGGACTTTTTGGCCAACCCAGCAGTTTAAGGAATGCTTCCTCTTCTGTAATAGATAACCCGATAATCTCTGGGGCCTAAGACAATATACCTTTATTTCTGGAAAGGAAAAGCCCAGAGGGTGGGCCTCAGGGCCAGAGGTCCTTCTCTCTGGACTCAGACGTGGGGGCTGATGAGGATCCAGTCAAGACTGGTCGGCCATTCATTCGTCACACCTGGACAGAAGGGACGAGAAAGAGGGATCTTTCAGGAAGTTCTTTGGCTTCTGTCTTTCCCTTAGTCCTATTCCTTTGGCCAGAAGTCAGCCATGTGGCCACTGGACCTACTTGCCAGGGCATCTGGGCTCCCAGAACGGAGGGGGCGTGTCCACCACGGGCAGCGCAGAGGACGAAACGGGTGAGAGCACAGGGAACAGGCCAGCCCGGCTGCACACGTGGGCGGCTTTCTCGTGTGTCTTCAACCTCCTGAGAACTATCTTTTTGAGTTTCCAAGTATATATCAGAAATACATATATTACTAAATAAAAATCCAGCTGAGGCCAAACTTGAACTGAAAAAGGGTAATTTTAGTGACTCTTCTCAAAATGGAGCATGTGGACCAGAGGATGCAAGGCCTTCGGGTGAGCACCTGAAAACCATGCCCACGTTAATTTTGGCTCAATAGTGAAGCACTTAAAATATTTTTCTATTAAAAGAAAATCTAGATACATAAACAGTAGAATGTAAGTTTATATGAATTTTTAAGATTAAAAGTTGAACTTATCAAAACAACTAGCTTGTGCTGGGCCACTGGTACCCTCGAAACCCCCGGGGTCCAGAGTCCCTGCCTGCAGTTCCAGTGGTGGGAAGTTTGAGACGTTTTAGGATTTTTTTTTTTAATGAAGAAATTTACGTGGTACACTTAAATGTAATTTCTAACCTACTCTAACGGCAATTGTTGTAAATAACAGCCTATATTATGTTTTGGCACTTGCCTCAAATTTCATTTCGGCTGTTAAGGTTCTATACCAGTTCCTGGAGCCTGGGTTTATGAGATTAGGACTCCAGAGGACTTTAATAAGTCCTCAGCTGACAGTTTTCCCCCTTCTTCAGGGGCAGTCTCACTGTTCTTGCCCAAACCGAGGAACACTTGTCCTGTTTCCCAGTCAGGAGCTGCTCCGAGCCTGCCCTCACCTGGCTGCAGGCCTCTCTCCCGCCCACTGGGAAGGAGGGAGGCTCATGCTCCCAGCCTGCCCTCACCTGGCTGCAGGCCTCTCTCCCGTCACTGGGAAGGAGGGAGGCTCATGTACTTCTCTCTCTGCTGCATCCAGAGGACACCTCTCCTATCTGTCTTCTATATCGGGTGAACCAATTTAATTTGCATGGAATGATGGGGGCTAATTAATAGTTTTCCCACAGCTAGTTCCCTCTAGAAATATTTCGCAACTGCTTTCTAATGGAAGCTGCCCTAGAAACAGTCCAACTTGGCAGTGTCTCCGTAATAGAACAGGGCATTTTCGGGGTAATCGGCTGCACCACAAGGGGCGGGAAGTGCTCCTTGGGGCCGTGGGTCACACGGACATCCTGCGTGACACTCCATAAAACACACAGGGCTGAAAACACGACGGGCACAGTCCTTTCAGAGTTACTGTTTATTTCTTCCCTTTCTACTTCATTTACTTATCTTATTATCTTCTACCTTCTTCCCTCAACTGTCCCCTTACTCTCCACAAGTGACCTCGCATTAGGCACTATCTCCATCAACCCCCCCCCCCTTTCCTATATTTAACCTCTCTGGGGCCTTTGGTGTACAGAATGGAGTTAATCATTTGATCCTGAGCACATCACTCGCTGCCCTCACTGGAGTGTGGGGTTGGTTTAGTTAGTTTTGGTACTGTCACGCGCCCCCACAGACCCCTGATGCAGGCCAGAGCCCCGCGTCTCCCCAGCCCAGGGCCCCGCTGGCTCCTCCCACTGCGACCAGCCCTCTCCAGGGTCCTCTGCTCCTCCCCTTCTCGCCTCGCTGTTCCTATTGTTTTCTTTCATTCATAGGTCGTCTTCCAAAGCCTGTTTTGATTTTAGTTATTTTAGACTCTATAAAAAAATCAAGATCTATGTAATTTGGGGGTTTACTTCCACTTAACATTAAAGTGCTAGGATTTATGTGTGTTATTGTAATTTAATAACGTTTATTTGCTTCTGCTTATAACCTGTCATTTGACCATTTTGTAATTGTTTCATCCATCTCCCATTAATGAACATTTGGGTAGTTTCAAGTGTTTTCTGTGATGAACAGTGATGATATGATTGTTGTAATATTTCTCCTCCTGTACATGCTCAGAAATTTCTTCTAAGTACACAGTTAAGAGTGGGATTGCTGGGTCACAGAATATTATAAACGGTCAAATTTAGGTTGCATAGATTTATCACATCAATTCTAGCAGCTATATAATCCCGTGTCTTTTCCCATACTTGATTTTGTTAGGCCTTTAAATAATATTGCTAGTTAAATAACTATAAAATGTGATCTTAGTTTCATTTCTGTAATTGAAAGCATCTCACATTCCTCGGCTGTGCATTCCTTTTGTGGAACGTCTGTTCGTACACTGGTCTATTTGCTAGCAAGGTCGTTGGTGCCTTTCCCGTGGCTCCAAAGGGTCCTGACATATTTCACGTGTTCACTGTCTGTTGGGCCAAAGTAGTTCAAACATCTCTCAATTTTACCTTTATTTTCACTTTCCTTAGTTAATATTTTGAAGAGTAAGACTTGTTTTTTATTTTAACATGTTCAAATCTATCAATCTCTTCATTTGTTTAATTCTTTAAAAATATCTTAATAGCAATCTTTCATGCCTTCCGTTGAACAGATTTTTTGGGTATTGTTTGATACTATTTTAAATTATGTCTCTTTTTATATTTTCTCATTATTTCCTAATGCATTATAGATAGATCTTATATCCAGCTATTTGTTAAATTCCCATAATCTAGTAATTTATCTGTGGATTTTTTTAGGGGGTCTACTTAAAAGATCACATTATCCATGGGGCCTTATGAGTTTAATTTCCCTTTCTTGGTTTATTTTGCCATGTATGACTTCCAGTGCAATCTGGAATGGAAGTGGAAATTATAATTACTCTGCAATAATAAGAATGATATAAAATATTATTTTCCTTAGAAGTTAGGATATTTTTCATAAGATAAAGAAGTTCCTGTTATTACTAACTTAATGAGAATTAGATGGTTGTTGAATTTTAATCAATTTTTCCCCTGCATTCACTGACAAATTATGTGGTTTTCCTATTGTTTTCTTAATATCATGAATTATATTTCTTGATTTTCAAAGTATTACATCATCTTTGCTCCACCTGGTATGAAGTCGGTTGAGGTGTGTTATCTTGGTGACGGTTTGAGGTTAGATTTGCCAGTATTTTAAAGGATACATGTTCCCAGGCTCAACAGGGAGCGGCAGGGCTGGTGTTTTCCTCCCTGAAACATCTCTGCGAGGGGACGGTGCTGCGGCTGCCGTCACGCCGAGGACACGTGCCCTCTCTGTGTGACAGCAGTGTTCACGCAGAACTGGGATAGTCTGCTACTTAAAAGTTCGGGGAGAATAACACCTGTGGAATTGAATCAGGTATTTTATTTGTGGGAAGATTTGAAAGCACAGCTTCAATTTCTTTAATAGTTATAAGTCTATTTAATGTTTTTATTTCACCTTGAGTTGCCCTTAGTAAGTTATTTTTTCTAGGAATTTATTCACTTTACCTAAGTTCTAAATACTATTGACAAATAACTGTTGATAGTATTATTTTACTATCACTTATTTTGTCCGGAGTTTTTTTATAGATTGTCGCCTTTTTATTGAAATATTTTACATTTATGTTTTCTCTCTTTGTAGAGTTCATAGGTTTCTCAAGTTTTCTGTGTTTTATTCTCAAAGAATCAACTTTAAGTTTGTTAATATACTCCGTTATATTTCCTATTTTGTTAATTCCCTCTCCTATTTTTCATCTCTCTTCTTTTATTTATTATTTTTTGGTTTATTCTTTTGTCCATTAACATGAAAAAAATTAACACAGTAACTTCAGACTTCAATATCTCCCAGTATAGGTGTTTCCAGCAATGAATTTCCCTCAAAGCTGAAACTTACAGGCTTTGAGGGACATGGTCGCATTTCCACGTGTTATCAATAACCCGCTTTCAGGTGTCTTCATCATCATACAGCATGAATATTTCAGATTTTATTATAATCCATTCTTCAACTTACACACTAAGTACAGCACATTTTTAGATGTTCAAATTGTGGAAATTTATACTAATTATTTGTTATTAACATGTACCTTAAATGAGCCATGTTTGGAAATCACTGTCTCTGTGATACATGGTTTGAAATTGGTTGTGAATTTTCTCATGAGCCTAGTGCATAATTAGCTATTATAACTATTCCACAGGAGCTTGAAAAATCTGTATTATTGTTGATGGATACAGAAATCTATGTGTGCACACCAGGTCAAGTTGATTAATTGTGCTGTTTACGTTATCTTTATTTTGGGTAGTTTTTCTCTACTTGACCCATCAGTACTGTAGACAGGGATGTAAAGTCTCCTGCTACAATAGTGATTTGTTATGTTCACTTAGAAGTTCCATCACTTTTGTGTATTTTAAGGTTATTTTACTAGATGAATGCATTTTTTTAAATTGCTATATACTTTTGGTGGATCAAAACTTTTATCATCATGCAATAGCTCCCCTTATCCCTAATAATATTTTTTTCTGGTAGTTCAGCTTAAGCCATATTAAAATGTCTCTACCATCTGTCTTTGGTTAGAATTTTACCTGGTACATTTTCTTCCATTAGTTTCAACCTTTTCCTTTAAGATGCAGTTTTTTCTCTTTTAGACAGCATCTGTCAGAATTTGAAAAATTCAACATGTCAGTTTTTGTATAATAATTGTCTAAAATATTTAATTATTGCCTATTTGGGCCTACTTATAGTGTTTTAATGTATTATTTCAATTTTTCCAATGTTTTCTTTTTATGAAAGTTTTGGTCACCTGCCTTCATGAATCTCTTGCCGTGTCCTTTGGATTTTTCTGTTCTTTACTGAGATGCTTTACACGGGTTTCACTGGCAGTTTATCCGAGACTTCGTACACCTAGAACACCGTTTGCCACGCCCTTACATTTGAAACGCGGCTTGGGGGCAACATTCTAAGCTTTACGCTCTTTTGCCGAAGACTGTACAATGACCACTCCCTGTCTCCTTGCACTCAGTATTGTTTTTTAAAAAGTCTGATTTTGACCTCTTTTTAAGTTTTTATAACTTCTCTTTGTTTAAATTATATATACATAAAAAGGAATAAAGATGAGGAAATAAGTTATTACTAATTTTGATCCACTATTTAAGAAAGTCCTAAAATTAGAAGAAACTCTGAAAATTCAACTGGGCACTTCCCTTCATTCGTCACGTATACTATGGGGCTTAAATGAGATCTCTGAAACATTTTTTTTATGCGATACTTAAAAAACTCAAACATTTTAAAAGACACTATTTTTTAATCATTACATTATCCCCATTATGGTGGGGGGGGGGACTGAGAATCCATTGAGTAGAACATAGGGTTGGGCAAACTTTTCCTATAAAAGACTAAATAACAAAAATTTTAGGCCTTGTTGACCCCCAAAACGTACAGATATGCCCTTGGGTTTCTCTGCAGCGTGTTTGGGTGTGGTGTTCCCTAATCTGCTCTCTTTGGCACTTTACACTTTCTTCTGTGTGAGATATTCATCCTTTTTTTTAAATTCCAGAGACTATGTTTCCACTATTCAAATTTTCTCTGCTTTCTATTTGTATTTATCTCTCTTTCTGGGATTAAAAAAAATCTGAGTATAAGCACTTTAACTTCTATTTTCCATTTCTCTTAGCTTTTCTTTTATATTTTCTATTAGTAATTCTGTATTTGGAGCGATGTTTTCAATCTGATCTTCTAAACTACGAATTCCTTTCTCAGCTGACTTCCATCTGCTATTCCATTTTTTTTTGTATTTGCTTAACAACATTTACAGATTTTATGCCAAATATCCCTGCTTTCCTGTTTTTGCATTTTCTTATTTCTGTTCCATATGTTTGACGTATTCTCCTGCCTCTCTTAAGGACAGTTGCAGGAGGTTGGAGGGAAGGCAAGGACAGCAGCAAGCCCTCCCAGTGGCAGACGAGTGAAGTCTGGCCCCGCCCAGGGATTCGTGAGCTCTTCCAGACACGTGCTTCTCACTCACCACTTACAGCCCGTTAGGGCTTATATTGTGTGACGCTACAGATTAATGCAAGATGATGGATAAATACAAGCTAATTTCTGTCTGGTAGAAAAAGATAACCCGAAGGGTTATGGTTTTTTTCTCTTGCTCCGTCAAACAGTTTTGTGTGGAATTTAGCAATCATATTTCATGAATCTTTCCTGCGTTAACACACATAGCCAACCCCTCAAATTCTCATTTGAGCCGTCTTTGCCATTCTGTTGGCTTCACTGGGCTAAATAAATCTGAGCTAAAATATGTGTCCACTGCAATTTTTCCATGTGTTATAGTCTTAATTTTTGAAAATTATTCTTTGCAATCTTGTTTAATGTTTTTTGACTAACTTGAAATAATCGGTTCCTCTCTTCTAATAATTCTACTTTTAGTGGACACAATAACCCAATATATTTTCTTGTGAGAGGGTGGTACTCCTCACTATCTTCTTATTTTGGGGTGTGTGCCTCCCCTACTAGAAAACTGGTTTTGTGGGGGGTCAGAAAGTGATTTTTGGAGGAGGCTGCACCAGAGCACCTGTGTAATCTTGCACAGAGACTCAGCCTTCCTACTGGTTTACCTTCTTGGAAGGAACAGTACCAGCATCAGAAACTCAAGGTGCCTTTGTGCTGTTCCCCTGCCTTCCTGGGCGAAGTTCCTGAGGAATCACTGTCCCCTGCATCCTGGGACTCCGTTGCCTCTGCCGATCCCGTTATCTTTGGTGCCCTCTGTCCACTGTGCCCGCTGTCCCCGTAACTCCAGCCGCATGAGTGTGGACACTGCTCTCCATTTGTCTACGTTGCCTCAAAGGTGGTGCGATACCTGGCTTTGATTCTTCACACCGAGCTTGAGCAAGCTGAAGGGCAGCCCCTCCAAACCAATGGATGAGCAAACGAATGATGGACTAGTGAGCGAACGGACACTGGACCCTGTGAGTGTGGCTTTCTGGAAAAAGGGCTCTTTGCAAATATAATTAAGTTAAGGACCTTTGGGTGAGAGCACCCTAGACCGAGCAGGGGGGCCTTGTACCCAAGTTCTTACAAGGAGTAAGTGAGGAGAATAAACAGAGGAGAAGGCCACCTGGAGACGGAGGCAGAGCGGAGCGGTGCAGCCCGTCCGAGGAGCTGCCGGCGCCAGACCCAGAGACCTAAGTAAGGATTCTTCCTGACGCTTGGAGGAAGCACAGTCCTGCCAGCACCGGGATGGCCGACTTCGGCCCCAGCGCTGTGAAAGAATTGATCTCTGGGGCTTCAAGCCACCAAGTCCGTGGTGATATTTCCTAGAAGCTCCAGGAAACGTATTCAGATGCCCAAAACTAGACTATAACCGTTCAACGTCTTTGCTGAAAGTGTGGGCACAATGGAAGCGAAGAGTAACACAGACAATAGTTACAACCGCTACGCGGGGCCAGAGGCGCCAGAACCTCCTCGGATGGCTCCTTGCCACGGACATGTCCTGCGCCCAGCCTGGACACAGGAGGGAGTTCCTTCCCTACAGCTGCCCCGGGTAGGCTGCTGGCAGCCCTCCTCCCAGCTCCAGGACTGACTTTCCTCCTTTCCACAAGAAGCCGGTTGCAGCCGCAGGCCCTGGGCCCCCGGAACATCTCTCATCAGATTCTCTAACAGCACATTGCCAGCGTCTGGGGTTTTCAGTCTTGTCCAGGTGGGGCTGCTCTGAGGCCAGCCCCCTGTCTCAGGTTTGAAAAAAATCTCGTAGTTGGAGTCACCCAGGGTCCCCTTGCTACATTAAGTTCACTTTAGAATGCCTTCCTCAGTCTGAATGGTAAAACCCGTCACGAAACGGGTTTTACTGATGATCCCGACTGGGCGAATGAGAGTGTGCGGGGGAAGATGGGAGGAAGTCCGAACGCTGCTAACAGTTTCATTAGCGTGGTGAGGCTTTAATAAAGGTTATGCGTGCAATGATGGCTTTGCTGCTTTTTAAAGTATGTCTTTTAAGTTTCTTTCAGAGTGCGTCATGCTATTTTTACAGTAAATAAGGACAGTCATAAAGTTTTGATGGTACAAGAAGGGAAATACATTCCCTCGCCCATCTCTTCATCACTTGGAGGGAAGAATTGCCACCGGTGGCCGGGGACTCATTTCTCCGCTGAGAGAAACCCTTACAGTTTATGTGCGTTTCAAACAGCTGAGCGTCTATTTGGGAGGAGAAGTGCTTCCCTTTCTTGTTAGCAGTGAGGACGCATTTTCCCTCATCTTATGAAAGGGTATCCATCACGAAGCATCGCCCAGACCGAAGGAGGCGAGAGAGGGAATGACAGCGAGAGTGAGAGAGAAGAGAGAGAGGTGGGGGCGCAGAGGGATGGACAGACACACACAGATTCAGAGACAGTCACAGAGAAACGGAGAGCAAAGGCAGGGCTGGGGGCAGGGAGAGAATGTGAGTGTGCCAGACCCAGGGAGGGAGGGAGGGGGGAGAAGGCGGGAGGCTGGAGACTTCAGAAGGGAGCCAGAAGGAGCATCAAGGCCATCATCCCTTTAATTAACTGCAAACCCAGGGGGCCAGGGCAGAGGCCAGCCACTAGCAGGGACCAGAGTGAAGACCAGTTCAGAGATCCTGGAGGAGTCTGGAACATTCTGCCCAGGCTGCTCTCTTCTGGAATGCATTTCTCCATCTCTACCTGTTGGCACCCAAAGGGTCATTGAAGGCCCATCGCAAATGACAGCTTCTGTGAAATCTTTACTGATGGCTCCCTCCCCCACCACACACTTCGTTTGGAGGTGGCCTAAAATATTTACTGTGTCTCCCCAGTACTTGTCTCATCTCTCTCCTTTCCACCCCCACGTGGCCCCCACACATTGCACTACGGGGTCCTGAAGGGCAGCCAATGGGCTCATTCTCATCGTCCACGTTGTGTCTTTCATGCCGTCGAGAAAAGTACATTCATATAAAGTAATTGGAAGCCCAGAGATAAAATGAAGGTTAGACTGTTCACAGAAATCGGTGAAAAGAATATCAGACTTTAAGTCTCCATTCATTTTTAACATGAGTTTGAGAGTATGCACACGTATGTAAAAAAATTAGTCACAACTTACACAAAACTGTATTTGCATTGGAAACACAATACAACAAAACACAAAGACGGAAAAATCCTGCTACTGCCTATTAACCATGCCTACAATCGTCAAAATCTGGTGTTTGCAGTGAGTGGCCATGACGCAGCCCCCCCGACGAGTGGGTGGTAGCATAACAAGAGCCCAAAGGAGGCTGTAATGGATGATTCCTGAGAATTTCAACATTCTGATGTTGTGCTGGACACTGATACTGCCTGTGGGCCCTTTAAACTTGAAGGGCTCGTGATTCTATGATTATTACTATTGAGAAAACAGTAATAACTAACATTTATTGTTGCTAACGCAGTGCCAGACACTTTTTAAAGTGCTCTGTGTGCTTTCACTGGCTTCATGTTAATAACCACATGAGATGCTCGGGCATAGGGAGGTTGAGGACGCGGTACCTGCCGGAGACCAGATGCAAACCCAGGAAACTCCCTCCAAGACCCACACTCTTCAACATGATGACCCACTGTCTCTCATGCCTTGCCTCTTTCCAAAAATGTTCTGAGATACAAAAATGTTCTGAGAGACAGAAGGCAATGATAAAAATGTGAGAGCAGTGGCTGCATTCAAACTTGGAAACGCCCCTTTCAGAGAAGCTAAAGGCCATAGGAGAAAGTACAGTGGTGAACAGTGTCAGGAAGGTGGACCCCGTTCCAGCTGTGTGACAGTGAGCAAGGCACTTAACCTCTCTGAGACTTATTCTCTCCATCTGCGGATGGGATGGTGGTCGGGATTGAACGGGTTGCCATGTGTGAAGCACCTGGCAGAGGACTGAGCACAACGAGAGTGCTATAGGGGTGTTTGCTGCTGCTCACTGAGTCACTGGGCTCCACTGTGTCCTGGGCATCATGCTGGGCTGAGGGGACGGAGAGACAGAGAGAAGCCCTTAACCTTAAGGGTGCACTTGACCTGGTGGTGGGGAAAGGGATGTGCTCCAATCATTTTAACAGAAGGCAATAGAAAGCTGTGTGGAAGAATTGCAGAATGTATACCTGATTTGGTGTAGGTGGAAAGAAAATTATTTGGCTGTGCTTATTCTTAGACAGAAGCAGATTTGACCTGCTTCATCTATCTCATGTCTGGTTTTCTCCATCCTAAGTCATAGTGCCTGAGATTTCAAAATCAGAGATTTATTTATTTGGGTCAAGCATTGCCCTTTTCTCATGGGCTTCTGTAAAACTGCAAATTAACTTGGGGTTTGCCTCAGTGTCCTAGTGACATTTCGGTGGCACCTTGCATGACAAATTGCAAATAATCACATCCAGAGATTCTACTCAATAAGTCTGGATGGACCCTGGATGCACCTTGGCTGGTTCTGAGGCTGGTGCACTCGTGTGCTTGGTCCTGGGCACAGGCTGAGGGCTAGGACACTGGCTGTCCTTCCACCTGCGGGCAGACACACCTGAGGGAAGTGGGGTTATGCACCTAAGTGCAGGGGTGACGGGGGAGCGTTCATCTACCCTCTGCCACTTCAGTTGGCTTCTCTGTTCCTTTCGGGACAAAGCTCACTTGGAGACTCTGGGACCCGGGACACCTGGGCCCCCATCTGCCTGCCAGCCTGCTCACCCCCCTGCACTTCCCCCGAGCTCCACCCCCTCCTGTCAGTCCCCAGACGTGTGGCTAATGAGAGGCCTATTCCGACCTCATTAGGACACCAACTTGGTTTTTTCCGCTTGCCAAGGCTAATTATGCCTCTTTCATTAGTTCAATTTTGGCAATTAATGTATCTCCGTGTACACAAATGGCTGTTTGTTTTTACTCTAAGTGACATGTGTGTGGCCGTCCTTCCCGGCCTTGGCCCACGTTTGTCTCTGTCTTGTCTGCCTTTCCTGATAATCCAGGCTGCTGGTCAGGTTCTAGTTTGGAGTGACAGAAACCAACAGGGCAAACTTCAAAGCTCAAAGGGGTTCATGGTAGAGAACTAGGCAGGTCGTGGAAGAAAAGGAAACACCGAACAATTGCTCCTGAGAAACCAGAGGAGGCAGGGAACCCCAGGGGGCCCAAAGGCCTTAAGCAACAGGGCATTTTCATATCACATTTAAAACTTACCAGGCTCAAGAGCTGTGCCACTGAGTGGCTCTGTGAGGTCTTCAGAGGCCACCTTGGCACTTGGGCTTGTCCTCTCAGTTCTGCCCACTTGGTTCTCAGATGGCTAAAGCAGGCCCACGCAGGACTGCAGATAACAACCCTGAAGCTGCAGAGAAAGCATTTCTCTCTCCCCCCACCACTCCCCGCTCACTCTCTCTCACATCGCCAGGGATGAGGCGGTAAGGTGACGTGCACACATACGCCAAACCAGCCCATCTTCAAGCCAAGCTCAGGTTTTTCCTTTCTCTCTCAGCTGGTCATTTGGATCCCCTTGTGGCTAAAGGTGCAGCTGTGATTGTTGACCTGTGGTTCTGGGCCACTGACTCATACAGCCTAACTTGTGCCCTTCGACCCTGCTCAGACTCCATCAGATGTATCACTTCCAACACCTGCCTGCTCTGTGCATGTCTTACCTTGTAACTTGGTGTGTCTGGCAGAGCCCAGCCCATGATGGGCAGCTCCAGAGTGTTTTGTCTTGACCAAGGCCTGTATCATCTCAGGAGCTATTTCTCAAAAAGGTGTATAAATCTCTGCTGTGGATACCCTGGCCTGTTCCAGACTCTGAAGAGCCCGTGAGGTGGTTTTCTCACTACAGCTCCCCAATAACTCCACCCTGTGTCTTCCCCCAGCACCCCCACCTCCAGCACCGCAGGATCTGCCGGATTGTGTGGCCCGAGGGCCAGGGCCTCTTCACTGTGGGCTGCAGCCGCCACAGGGCCTTAACTGCTCCTGGCCCCGGTCGAAGCTGGTCGCCTCCGTATTATCCAATACTCTGGCTGGGCCAATATGCCTAGTTGTGGAATGTGTTGCCTCCAGAACCCACGAAGTCCACCAGGCACCTTGCTTCCTTCTTGTCATTGAGATGCAAGATTCAGTAACTTGTCTGTTACTTTGAAGGGGATACCATGGCATGCCTTGGCCATCGGGTACACATCTGTGAAGCTGAAGGCCACATATGATGCGCCCGAAGCCTTATTAACCTGCTCTAACAAAAATACTGTGTCCAGCACAGCAGCCATGATTGAGGCGTAATATAAGCCCACACTAGTTTGCAGTCGTTCTGCAGTGCTTGTCCAGTTTCTGCCGAGTTTCGTCTAGTTTCTGGCCAATGGAAGTGGAAGTATTTTGGTTAGGGACCCCACCCCCCGCATTCTTTATGTCTTTAAGAATGGCTCCACCTTTTATCATTGGACCTGCAATATTTTAAATTAATGAACTAATTATTTTGGTAAGGACATTTAACCTGAGAGTTACTCTCTTAGCAGATTTTAAAGTGTATAATACAGTATTGGCATCTATAGGTGTTCCATCGTAAATCTGACCTCTACACACCTGAGGTTTTATACAAGCCCATTTCCCCCTCCCTTGGCCCCTGGAGATGACCATTCTATTTTTTGTTTCTGTGGGTTTGACTATTTTAGATATCTCATGTAAGTGGAATAATGCAATATTTGTCTTGTGACTCATTCATTTAACCTGGGGGATGGGTGCCCTCAAAGCTCATCTATGTTATTTCATATTACAGAACTTTCTTTGTCTTATAGACTTATTAATGTTCCACCATATGTATACACCACATTTTCTTTATCCATTCATCTTTTCATGGACACTCCGGTTGGCCCCACCTCTTCCCTATTGGAAACAGCATGGCGATGAACATGGGAGTGCTTTGATATCCTGATATCAAATATTTTGGATAAACACCAAAAGGCAGAATTGCCAAGTGACGTTGTAGTTCTGTTTGCAATGTTTTGAGGAATCTCCATTCTGTTTTCCAGCATGCAGCTGCACCCTTTTGCATTTCCACCAACAGCGTGCAAAGGTTCCAACTCCTCCACATCCTGGCCAGCACTTACTGTCCTAAAAAAATTTTAATAGCCATTCTAATAGGTGTAATGTCATATCTCATTGTGGTTTCAAGTGGAATGTCTTGATGATTACTGAAGTTGACCACCTTTTTATACATTTTTTGTCATTTATGTGACTTCTTTCAAGAATGTGTATTCAGATCTTTTGCCTGTTTTTGAATTTCCCTCTTCCTCCTCCTCCTATTGTCTCTCTCTCTGCCCCTCTGCCGTTGAGTTGTAGCGCTCCTTACACATTTTTGAAAATAACCCCTTATCAAACAAATGCTTTCTTCCATTCTGTAGGTTGCCTTTTTGCTTTCTGTGTTGTTTTCTTTGCCGTGTGGAAGCATTTCCCCTGATGTGGTCCCACTGGTCTAATTTTGCTTTTGTTGTTACCTGTGCTTTTGCTGTCGTGTCCATTAGATCATTTCTAGGACCAATGGGATGAAGTTTTTTCTCTGTTTTCTTTCAGGAGTTTTATAGCTTTGCATCACATTTAAGTCCTTGTTTCACTGTGAGTTGATTTTTTTGTGGATGGGCTAAGATAAGGGTCCAGATTCATTCTTCTGCGTGTGGACATCCCGTCTTCCCAACACCATTTGGGGACGAGGTCATCCTTTCTCTGTAGTATGCTCTTGGCACCCTTTTAGATCAGTTCACTGCCCTCGTGTGGATTTATCCCTGAGCTTCCTATTCTGTCCCACTGGTCAATGCCAGTGTCATGTGCCTTAATTACTGGACCTTTGTAATATGTTTTGAAGTCAAGAAGTGTGATGCCTTCAACTTTGTTCTTGTTTTCCATGTGACACTGTTTTTGATTTACAATTGTGGCTAGTGGTGGGCCGTTCCAGGGGTTTCCACTTGGCCTTCCCTGGTACAAATGTTGCTGCAAATACCAAGTGTATCAATTCTCATTACTCACCCTGGGCAGAGAACTACTGGGTAGGTCCCTGGACTCAGGCAACACTCAGAGTCAAACTTGGACTAGAACTTTGTTTACTGCCAGGTCCCTTTAAGCCCTCACTCTAACAAGAGGAACAGATTAATGCTTTGAGCCTTTGAATATCAATATTAACTCTGACCCTATGTCTAAACTCCTCAGAATGTCCTGGTTTCCAGTTTCCCCAGTACACAGGCACCCAGGTAAATGGCCGCAGGTCCCTTTGGAAAGGAACTGAGGCAATCCTCACAGTATGGACTCGTCTGGGTACTGCAGGGCCTTTTCTCCTTAGTCAGTGGGCTTTGGGTCTCAGATTTGAGATCTGAAGAAGGGCTTGTGATTTCTTTTTATTTGAGAAATTTTTGACTTTAGAGGGAAGGGAAGGGAGGGAGAAAAGAGGGGGAGGAACATAAATGTGAGGAAGAGACATTGATTTGTTGCCTCGTGTTCATGCCCCTACCAGGGACTAAACCCTCCACCCAGGCATGTGCCCTGACCCGTTGAACTAGAAACCTTTTGGCCTGCAGGGTGACGCCCGACCAACTGAGCCACACTTATTAGGGCTTGTGACTTCTTATTAGGATACCCCCCTGGGCCTCCTCTTCCCGCATTGTTGCTATTTGGTGGCTACTCATGCTATCTAGGCAGCATCTTTGCTGGCCGCCTCCTTTGCCCCCGTGGAAACCATCTCTGCCCGCTCTCTGGGCAGATCCCTGTGCGTCGGCTTTCTTGGCTGCCCTCTAGGCCCCTCTGTGAACTCCAGCCTCTTTATTTCTTCCTCTGTCTTCTGCTGGGACAACTAGGGCATCTTCACTTCACCTGTGCTGGTTCTCTCTTTTCCCAGGATCCCAGGGGCTTTCTACTCAGCGGCAAGTTTGCCTCAGCTCATGGGTCCTTGCTGGGATGTTACGTCTTGCTTCCCAAGAAAGCACCCTCAAGTCAGTGAATTCCTCCTTATGCAATCTTACATGGAACACCCTCAGAATTTAATCCTAGTTTTACCCACCCTGGTTCTTTCTGGTATCTGTAAGCTAACACTCGGAACTTTGGTATACAGTCTTTTTCCTCCCGTGTTGGGCTCAGCAGGTGTGTAATCTAGAAGCCAGGAGAGGATGTGGGAGTAGCTCCTGAGGGAGGTACCTGCCACCTGATGGGAGGGAGTCCTGCAGAGCACCGCCCATCACAGTGAATGGGAAGGGCGGGCCCTCTGCAGGCTCTGAAGGTCAAGGGACCCCACAGAGCAGCCTCAGGGGCATCTATCCGCAGGTTTCAAGGCCCCGGGTTTTGTCCACCAGTGCCCCCATCTCGGTGTAACAGACCTGCCTTGTCTGAGGTTTCAGATGTTGTGAAGCCTGTTGCTCAGCCTGGTCTGCTGTTGCACTGCAGAGCATCAGGCATTTTGGTGAGCTTGCACACGTAGCCATGAGCTGCTTGCTTCTCCTTACCCCTTTGCAGGTGGTGACACAGCTTATCAGTCACCACCGACTCCATTTTCTCTGCAGGCAGTGTTTCCCCGTATTTCCAACGTCTGTGCCATTGTTTGTGCTATGGTGCTCCGTCCTCCAGGACGCATTTCCACCTGCAAGAGCATCCCCTGCACCAAGATGTTGTCCCAGCTCAGCACCAGCCAGACTGTTAGCAATCGGGCCACCCCTTTGACTGCAGCCTGTTCCCGAACTGATTACTGCTCAGGCTGGAGGAGAGGGCCAGTCCAAAGTCCCCAGCCCACTGCCTGTTTCCTCAGCCCCGCTCTCGGCACCATAATGGTGGTTTGGATCCCTGAAAAGCAGATGCCAAGGCCAGACTAGAAGTGCGAGAGCTTCACTGAGGGGAACAGCTGTCAGGGGAAAAGGAGGAAGCTGGAGGGGCAAGGAGAGCCATCTGACAGTACACAGGTCTGCATCAGTTCCTGTTCCTGCTGCCACGGACTGCCACAAAATCAGTGGCTGGAAACAACATGAACTGACCCTATTGCAGATCTGGACATGAGAAGCCTCACGGGCTGCAATAGAGATGTCAGCAGGGCTGCGTTCCTTCCGGAGGCTCTGAAGGAGGATCTGCCACTTACCTTCTCCAGCTTCCGGAGGTCGCCTGCATTCCTTCGTTCACGGCCCTCTTCTGTCTTCAAAACCACAGCTGTGTCACTCTGGCTTCTGCTCCCATTGCCACACCCCTCCTGCCTCTCTCTTACCTGGGTGATTGTGCAGGGCCCTGGGCGTGGTCCAGGATAATCTCCCATCTCAACATCCTGGACTTAATCTCACACACACCATTCCGTTTACCATGTAAGGTAACATGTTCACAGGTTCTGGGGACTGGAAAGCAGGTATTCTCAGGGGGCATTCTTCAGCCTGCAGCCAGTCTTGCCCTCTAAAGCAGAGGGAAGGAAGGAGAACTAAATACTAAGAGTTAGACTGGAGCACACTTCTAAGTGCCTTTTGGCTGGGCTAAGAGGGCTGGGGGCCTCTGAGCCCCAGAATGGTCCCAGCTCTGGGTCTCTGCCTCTCTCTGCAACTGGGTGGCAGACACCGAGTCTCCTGTCAGTTCTACTCTACACCGCAGAAGGCTACTGTGAATCAGATCCCCCGGCTCGCATTCTGGCTCCACGGCCTAGTTAACCACCTGAGCCTGGGCAAATCACTTTCCCTTTCCGTGCCTCAGTTTCCCAATCTGTAGAATGTGGGTGATAATGGTGCTGGATGAATTAACCGATAGATAGTAACGTGGTTACTATGCAGGAAAGTTAAAACAGAGCTCCTCGTGACATTATCCATGTGTATCCACTGCTCATGGCAGAACCACAGCTCACACACTCCCTGGGATTACATTTTCTCTGCCCGTTTTGCCTCATCGCATTACGATGTGGAAAAGGCTCCCCAGTGGGGTGGTTAGGCCCCTGTCTCTGTTGCTTTCTGAGTGAGGGCCTGCGGAGCAGCTGGCAGAAACGGCGCAGGGGAGATTTGCACGTTAGA